>JADLZN010005072.1:0-90627 GCA_018155175.1 Sinocyclocheilus anophthalmus
ATGTTCCCATGGTCCAGAAACGTAGTAAGGACATCGGTAAAACCATGTCCATGTGACATCAGTGGCTCAACCTCAGTTTTGCGAAGCTACGAGAATATTTTTTTGCGCAAAGAAAACAAAAATAAAGACTTTATTCAACAATTCTTCTCCCCAGAGTTATGTCGCCGCCATTTTGAATTCCCAAGAGCGTAATCGCGTAATCGCGTTGTTTACATTCGGTGGGAATAAGTTGCGAGCATGTACGTAATCTGCGTAATCAGCGTTGTTTATGCTTAGGGGAAAGCGTGCGTATGCGTTGTGATGCTCTCTAAAATGGCGGAAGACGTTAACTCGGGGGAGAAGAATTGTTGAAAAGTTTTTTGGATTTTTGTTTTCTTTGCGCTCAAAAAGTATTCTCGTAGCTTCGCAAAAAAAATTGAAGTTGAGCCACCGATGTCACATGGACCGTTTTACCGATGTCCTTACTACGTTTCTGGACCTTGGAGCATTACAGTTGTGTTGCTGTCTATGCAGGGTCAGAGAGCTCTCACATTTCATCAAAATATCTTAATTTGTGTTCCGAAGATGAACGAAGGACGTTTGGAACGACATGAGGGTGAGTAATTAATGCAGAATTTTCATTTTTGGGTTTACTATCCCTTTAATGTTCATATTTAAGTTATCCACCTTATTTTGCAATGCGGAAGCAAGCTATTTTCTGTGAATGTGTGAGACTTCCGATTCATTAGCTTGCTATGGCTCTATAGGTAAATAACTAGAAGAATAACTAAGTGCAGTAAAACTATTTGTGCTACAATCCCATGCGTTTCTGATTACGATAATAATATAAGATAATATGATGATAAATACCAGTTTGCAATATCAAGCAGCATAACTGACTGCTTCTCTACAGTGAAAATAACTGTAAGCGAATGACACCAAAATTGCACATTCAATTTACAAATGGCCGTGCCCACTCTTGCGTTAAAAATAAGGTGGATATATAAGTTATATATGGGAATGACACTACCAAAACTTTTTTTTTGCCAAAAAGGACAATTGGAAATCAAATTATTCTAATAATATACACACCAAACCACACATTAAAAAGTGGTTGCAAGGTGCAGTAAGTGTTGCATTTAGGAACTGTCTATCCTCTTGAGCTATCTAGCAGCTCTATCCTCTTCAATACATACAATTTAATATTTCTGTGACCCAAACAAGTGTGCGAGAAGACTGAGAGCATTTTTTTACTGGTAGCATCATCCTACATTTGTTTCTCCGATCTCTCCATGAAGGAGCTTCCTTAGGAGATCCTGATCAGAGAATGTCTGCCTTCCCAGACTGAAGGCAGTGTGTGACAATACTGGAATGCCCCATAAATATGAAACGTTTAACTGGGTTGGGTTAACACATTCCTTGGGGCCCCAGTTATATGCCAGTTATATTTAATCAACTGGTAAATCGAAAGAACCACTACTGACCCAAACGGTTGCGGGGTTCGAGTCTCGTACCAGCAGGGATTGTAGATGGGATGGGGGGGGGGGTGTAGTGATGTCCATGCTTGCTCTCTCCCACCTTCAATACCACGACTGAGGTGCCCTTGAGCAAGGCACCAAACCCCCAACTGCTCCCACCGGCGCCGCAGGCAAATTCTGCCCACTGCCCGGGTGTGTGTGTGTTCACTGCTGTGTGTGTGCACTTTGGATGGGTTAAATGCAGAGCACTAATTCCAAGTATTGGTCACCATACTTGGCCACATGTCACTTCACTTTCCATATGCAGACTCATCATCATCCTGGATGAGGTCAATGACTGTTGTGTCGTCGGCAAACTTCAGGAGCTTGAAAGAGGGGCTTTCTTCAGTGCAATCATTTGTGTAGAGGGAGAAGAGTAGTGGAGAGAGAACACATCCCTGGGGGGCACCAGTGCTAATAGGACAGGTGTTGGAAATGAATTTTCCTAGCCTCACTAGCTGCTGTCTGTTTGTCAGCAAGATGATGATCCACTAACATTGATTGAGGTGGGTACAGAAAGCTGAGTTAGTTTGGTCAGGAGGATATCTAAGGTGAGGCCAAGTCCACAAACAGGATCCCTGGTTTGTCCAGATGTTGCAGGACGTAGTGCAGTCCCATGTTGACTGCATCACCCACAGACCTGTTTGCTCTGTAGGCAAACTGAAGATAGCTATTAGGGTTCATTGATGTCCTGGGCCAACACCTGCTTTTTAGATGACTTCATGACCACAGATGTTAAGGCAACTAGTCTTTAGTCATTTAGTCCTGTGATCTTTGGTTTCGTGGGTACAGGGATGATGGTGGAACATTTGAAGCAGCACTCCAGTGATCTGTTGAAGTCAGCTGTGAAGATGAGATGACAGCTGTCACACTGTCTTTGACAGGCTGGAGAGACACCGTCCTGGGTCCTTTGTCTTTCCTTATCTTCTGTTTGATGAAGACCGCATACATCGTCCTCCCGATCTTAAGTGCAGGTTAAAAGTAGGGGGAGAGAGGAGGGAGTATGAGTGTTAAAGGGGGGTTCATCAGAGTGCCAAATCACTGTTTTCCATGTTTGAACTGAATGTGTCTTGCATTGTGTGTCCACAACACCCTATATGATAAAAATCACCCAGTGGTTTTTTTTAAATTTCCCATAATCTAACCCCTTTTTCAATCAAGCCATTCACAGATTTCTTGCATAGTGAGCATAGTTCTGCACCGCCCCTCCCACAATTGTTGATTGGACACTGATTTTATCCGCGAGACCCAACCGCCCTGTAATACGCCATTGTTTCACCGCTGGTGCAGATGCAGACAAGAATGACTCCTTAGTGATTGAGGTGTTTTGTTGTTGGATGTAATGATGAACATAGCAGTCTTCATTTACTCTCGACATCTGAGCCGCTAAAGACGCAGTGGATTAATTTTGTTTTTGAAGGGAATGCACCCCCAATCTACATAAATGAGCCCTATGAGCCTAGCTTTTGGGAAGTGCACCCCATACAGTGTGTCCGATTGATACGCTGTCACCAAAGCTCACAAAAGCCCGCCCACTCAAATACATTTTGGGTTTTTTTTTTTGTAAAACCCAAAACTTTAACTGTCAAAATAATGTTATGGAATATGTAAATCAAGGTTGATAAGGGCAATTTTTAACTCCTTAAAACAAAATAATGACTACAAAAATAATATAAATATAACATTAGATAAATATCCCAGGTAAACGGATCAAATCGGGGCAAATAGCCTACATTAAAAAGAATTAGGCTACCGAACTTGAATAAAATATGCAAGCAGACACTGTCAAAACAGCAATCAAGAAATTAACCGATAACCTCGGAACCACATGCCTCATGTTTGAGTCCCCCCGGAATAATCCACTAAATTCAAAAGGTGGCCACTATAAGTGCTTAGAAAAAGCAACATCATTACAGGGGTATTTCCACTCGTTCATTCGCACACCATGCAGGCAAAACTGTTTCATCTTGATACATCTGGTATAGTAACTGACAATTAACAAAAAAATTAAACTACCTAATATGCGCTTACCTTCGTGCCACTATAATTTTACACAGAACTATAGAGTCTTTTGTGAAGTTCATATTGTCTAACTTTGCATAGTCAAACTCCTCAGTCTAAGCAGTTTCAGGATTTAGCCAATCTGGACCGTGTCAAAGTAAAAGCCATGATCATGTAGATCCCACATATTTAGTATCATGTTGATTAATTCAAATTGCGTGATTATTAGGACGTTCATGTCATCTCACTACACTCTGTTACTTTGAATTCAAGTAATTGTGATTACTTGAATATACAGTCATACATTCAAAATCAGATCCCTTATCATGCTAAAAACCTGTCACGCATGAATCATCCCGTTTGTCTTTTCTGCTGATCCCTCGTGATTGGCTATAAGTGCGGCCGCAACGTCAACATCAGCACCTCAGCAGTGGTGCGTGTTGTGTAGTTAGTTAACGTCTTGATACTGTTTTGGATGCAATACATGCCCACTTGGTTTGTTGTGGCACCAATTAGTCATAGCAATTTATATGTTTGAAAAACTGCCAAACTGACCCTAAAAACCCGCCCAAATTTTGTCCCGTCGCCCAGCCAATTTGTTACCGTCCGCTACAATCAATTCAAAACCACCCAATCTGCAACACTGAACCCCAGATCAATTGTGTGGTCTGTTAAACCGGGTTTCTCAACTCTGCAATAAAATCATCTCTAGGTCTTCAGACATTTTTTTGATGTGTGTCACATGTACAGGGGGATGGTGTCTTGTAGTTTTTGATGTCTTTCAGGCCTTTCCACACTGATGCAGGGTTGGCTGAAAACTGTAGCTTCTCTGGTCACTCTGATATCCTTTGTCGGTCTGTTTCCAGCCGGTTTGTACAAGGCTTTGTCCCCAATCCTGTATGCATCCTTTTTGGCTTGGCAAAGCTGTTCGTTTTGCGGTAAACCATGGTTCATCATTGATATATAAGAAATAAGTCCTAGTGGGAACACACGTCTTTACAGAAATTGATGTAGGATGTCACCATGTGTGCAAGCTCATGCAGATTAGTGGCAACAGCTTTGAAAACACTGCAACTGGTGCATTTGAAACAGGCTTGTAGTGCCCACTTTGTTTTGTTAGCCCATTGGTGGGCGATATGTTGTTGAGGTGATGTTATCCGGTATGTACCGTTCATTGTAACTTGTGTGTATCTCCACCCTGTTCTACAGAAATATATTTCCTGGACCAAAATGCCCTAGGCCTTGCATATTGTTGACGCTCTCAAAACTGTGGCTCCCTTCATGGACCTGACTAATTATTAACTATCCTGTTGATTTTCAAGCTGCTTCAAATATTGGTTAAACTATTTATTTCTCATAAACAATTTTGTGAATATTTTTCATTTAGGGTCATGAATGTGCATGCAAATTTCAGGGCACAATAGAGTTGTTATTAGAAAGACTTTTAAAAAAAAAAAAAAAAAAAAAAAAAAAAAAAATGTCTGGATGGGCAGATTGGGGTTTTGTGCAATTTTCTGAAAAATGGCAACAATTTGAAAAACAGCAGTAGTTCAAAGTAAAAACAAACAAATCAAATAAATTTAAAAAAGTAAAAGCAGTTGTTGTAACTAATCAGACACTACATTAATAAATTTAAGGAATGCATGTTCTACCGGGAGCGTCAGAACAGCCCCAGTACCAATGCCTTTAGCTCAAAATTGAACACTCATCTTTTGAATCATCCAATGAAATGGAGTGACAGCTCCATGCAATCAGAATTAGATGGTGTCTTACTGCAACCAAAAGGAGATGGTCAGCTGTGGCCACAGGAATTAATGTGTAAATGACAAAAGTAAAGAAAAAGTATAATGTGGACAATCAGATTTGGCCCATATTCAGCTGCACTGTAAACATTACCCTTAATGTTTTCTCCACCACTGACAGAATTTCCCGGCTATGCTTGTCCTTAAAGAAAAAAAAAACTGCAGCCAGGTTCTGCTGTCAGTCTAAGGTATCTGGCTACCTAAGACTATGAGCTGTGCAGCAGGTTTAAGGGTATTGATTAGGATATGCACAATAATCGGTTAATCGGCCCGATAATTGATTTAAATGTACAATCGGCATTCCGTCCCGATATTGAAAATGATGACCGATATGTCTTAGCTGATAGAGGAATGCTTTAGACTCACATCTGTGGCTTCAAGGGTGTTCTAAATTAGTTCACTCAGTGGTTGTGGAATCCTCGCGTGTCTATTAAGCAAACGTTGTCTGAATGATGATTATGATTGACTGACTGGTTCTAAGATCGCTTCATTTAATGCTGTGAAAGCACGTACTTGAATGACTCATTCGGTGTGTAGGAGTAACTGTAATAGTCACGTGCATTGCGGCCCAGTGCCATCCCCAGGGAGGGGGTCCTAACCGACCCGTTCGGTAAGCAGTTTTAATCTTAGGGGGCGGCCGCTGTTGTGCTAATTCTAATTGAATTGAAAGATTAAAGGTCCTACCAAATAACATTTAGATACTATTTATGATAAATAAAGTCAGATTAATTGATGTCATAAATATGAGCATGTTTTGATTTAAAGTCAGAGCTATAGCATTACATGGGAAAAAAAAAATGGCTAAACAGACACTAACGTTAAATGTTTGTATTTTTAAACAAAGCATAAGCTCTAAAATTATTTTATGCATTTTTACAGCTCATTTTGCTTTAGGACGCGTCTACATAATGTTAAATCTTAAAAGAAAATGGTAGGGTTAACACTGCATCTTTCTGGGAAAAAAATGCAGCGATTGAATATAGTTTATTTATAGTTATTTTCAAAGCTTCAATGTACGGTCAAAAAACCTTCATTATTGTTTATTTAATTCTAAATCTTCAGTTCTTGTTAAAAAACAGAATCAAAAATCTATATTTTGCTTCAATTTTCCTGCACAGGAGAGACTTGGTGTTGTTTTCAAACAAAAGGAAATGTAGCGGTATCCGGGTCAAAAAGTTGGAAAAAAAAAAAAAAAAAAAAAAAAAAAAATAAAAATCTCGGTTTTTCGAATATTCGCAAAACATCCAGATATCGTCATCGCCTAATATTGTGGAAGGGCAATCTAATGCCATCATGTTTTTTATATCATTATTCTAGTATGGATCCAAGCATCCTCGTTTGACTAAGAATCGATTATCTCTTATTTATTGTTCCAACTGTTACCCTTCATGTGTTATTAAAAAGAAAGAAAGCAAGGAAGCTAGAATAAAATGTTTTTTTATTTGTTTAAAGCAAGGCGCTTTTCTTTTGACTAGCTGAATATTCATATAGTGCATCACAAGCAATTTTGTTTGAAACTTGTCAAATTTCTGGTCAGTGACTGTCCCCCCGGCAACTTTTTTATACAACATTGATGGGAAATAAATAATTTACATAGATACACTATTTTCCTGGTGACATTTTAAACTTCAGATCCAATTAAACTCTCTTTCCACACACACATACAGTCACAAAAATAGGTCTCGCATCTGCTGTATCTTGTTATTTATTTGTGTGTATTTTGTGTGAATCATTACAATACTGAGGAACACTGCAATGTCTTGCCAGAATGAGTTTGCAAATGTTGCTTAAGGTCTCTTTGATATGTAAAACTCTTTTCACATTGAAGACATGTAAGGCTTCTCTCCAGTGTGAAGTCTAATGTGAGTGCTGAAGTATTCCTTTTTGTGAAACGTCTCTCCACAATAATTTGGCATGTGCTTAAGGGGTCTCTCTCAGTGGAGTTCTGTCATGTTTGAATCAAGGGTATGGTTTATATTTAAAACTCCTTCCACATCTGAGGGCATGAATAAGGGCTGTTCTCCAGTGTGGATCTCTCATGTGATTCTTGAGGGCTTAATTTATGACATAAATTTTTTCTCACATTGATGACATGTAAAACATTTCTCCTCTTGATGATTTTCATGTGGTATATTAAGGGTAACCTTGCGTGTGAAAACTGCTTATCGGTCAACAACTGATGTCAGCATGTGAACAGCTTCTGGGCTCTCTTCTCTCCAGTGTGACTTATCGTGTGAGAATTGAGGTTGTTTTTGTGTGTAAAATTCTGTCCACACAGTTTGTCAGCAGGTGAAAGGGCTCTCTCCGGTGTGAATTCTTGTATGGACTTTAAGGTTTTGTTTTTGAGTGAAACTTTTTCCACACTGAGGGCATGTGTAAGGCTTCTCTCCAGTGTGAATTCTTGTATGGATTTCAATTGTTTTGTTTTGCGAGTGAATACTTTTAGCCAACCAGCTTTTTTCCGCTGAATAAGGTTTCATTCGCTCCAGTGTGAACTCTCATGTGGACTTTCATGTTGTGTTTTTGATTGAAACTCTTTCAACACTGACGGCAAGTGTAGTTAGAATTTAGATTTGGTTCTTCCCGATCTCTTTCGTGAGTCATTTTAGCTGCTGGATTCCTTTCTCAGGCAGTCAGGACATGCATGCGATTTTGTCTTATGCTTTTCTTGCGCATTTCACTCAGTTCTTTACTCTCCTCTTTCAGCAACATCAGGTCTAAAGCAAAAAAGACAAATACAAGTTAATCCCAGTTTAAAGGTACAACAGACATTAAAACCATTAAAGCAATGCAATCATGTTTGCTAGATTCTATACTCACTAAGCTACTGAAAGAGGTTACCCAAGATCTCAGTACTTCTTAAAGGGATCCCCGTGTATTAAGACATGTATAGCTTAATATAACATAAATGATGTTTCTTATTTAAATATATAGTAGAAACCCCATGAAAGATGTATGTTATTTTAAAAAATCGACATGGTTTTTGGACTATGGGGTGCGCCATTATTTTATGTGCATAGTACATTCTGCGTCGATGACGTTAAATGGTTGCACTCGGTGAGCTACTGGGGCTTATTTCTATAGTCTTTGGCTTTTTATCCTCAAAAAAAAAAAAAAAAAAAATCCTGCAACACAACTGCCGATACACAACGACTCATAGTAAAATAAAATACTGACTACGATATCACATTGTGGACTTTGGTTGGTAATTTTCAGTCGAAGGAGGCTACAAGAGAAGCAATAGGCAAGACTTCACAAGAAGATGAGAAAGAAGGGGAGAGTATGCCTGTGGACGATAAAACTTCCTAAAGACCGGCTTCTTTTTTCACTCACACTTTAGTCCTGATGCTTTGAGTCTTTTATAAAGCACAGTCTACTGAAATTAGCTTAGTCACGGCGAGAAACCTGATGTCATCCCTGTAAACTGCCCGATCGGGTCAACAGAGGGACACGCGGCCGCTAGAGGAGCTTCTCAGCGCAGATTTTCCTCGAGATCCGGGGCGTTTAGACTCCATGTGGGGAAAAAATCGATGGTATAGCATTTGGTTTAAGCCTATGCTTATCCATCTCCACCTGTAAACTCTTTCAGTAGCTGTTGTCATCATAACAGTATTTTATTTTCCGAGTTGGGTTGTGGTCAAATTAGCAACAGGTAGCTGCAGTAGCTCACCGAGTGTAACCATTTTACGTCATCAGAATAATGGCACCCCCCATAGTACAAAATATGTATAAAACGATGTGATTTTTAAAATAACGTAAATCTTTAATGGGTCTTCTACTACATATTTCAGGAAAAGACATCATTTACGTTATATTAAGCCATAAAAGTCTTAATACCCAGGGCTCTCCTTTTAAATTAAAAATGAACTCTCGCTAATCTTTATCTAGAACATGTCCAGTAAAAAAAACCCAACAACATTCCCAATAGAAAGTTCCAAGAGGCTCGTTTATCACTCATCTTCAGAGACTTGCGGACGACACCTTTCTCCGCGGTGCCCCCAAGTTTATTAATGGGGTGATTTTTAACGTGAGGGCTAACTGCTGACGAATTAGTTTGTGCACATATTATCATAGTTGGCCTCTCCAACAAGTGAGAAAAAGACTCTGTTATGGGTGGTCTATGGAAACCGGACCACTGTCTAATTAAACGGAGGCTTAAATCTCTACAGTTCTTCTCTCCGCCATTGGGAGCATCTGATTCACAAGTGTGGTAGCTAGATCTTCGTCCTAGCCCAAAGCTACTCTCGAAACTCCACAGGTGCGGACAAGACACTACCTCAGGAAATCATGGTTACTGTTAATAGTATTGCGGGACAATGGTCGAAGCAGTATGAAGTCGGCTCATGCCAGGTGCTGGTCGTGCTTGGTTGACAATCATGTCATATCTAACCTAGGTCCGGTATATTTTAAGTATATTGTATATATAATGACGCTGTTGACATTACTGATTATATAAATTCTCTGTATCGGATTCGGTCATTGCTCCAGTTTGGGGGGGGCGGCTGTACGGGAGGGGTGGGGTAGATGGGGGGTGTGTGTTTTTTTTTTTGGGAGGGGGGGGGGGGGGGGGGGTAAAAAAAAAAAAAAATTTTTTACTGGGGGGGGGGGTGTGTGGAACCTATGCTCATCACTGCGTTTTGCGTGCGATTCTGTCGGCGATTTTTTTTCCCGGGGGGGTTGGGTCTTCTTTTTTTTGGCCTCTTTCTTCTCAAAGAACTCTTTAAGGTATGACCCTAATGACACACCGCTGGGTGTCTAGCCAACTTTAAAATACCCTTCTAGAACAAGAAAAGTAAAGGCATATAGAAAAAAAATCCGGATGAGTTATCATATTGGTTACGAATCGCTCTTTGAGACAGCATCAGAGGGCAAGGATTAAAATACAAATACAAATAGACTAAACACAACAAAATTAATTCATCTTTTATACACAGGTAACTCTTTTACGGCTTGTCAATGGATTAAGAATATGGACAAAATACATTAACCACATAAGGGAAGGTATGCAAACCATGCTCCGTGTTCTGAGTGGATTGAGGACTGGAGATGGCAATCGAGCTTGAACTTCCATATTATTATATATTGGCTATTGCTTGGGCCCTATATCCCTTTTGTAATACCAGACTTCATACTGCAAAATACCGAAAATATTGGCAAAGGACTTTGCTACAGCCTTGCAAATAGGATTGGGGGGCGATTGGCAAAAATTAATCTCTCTCGATTTTTCAGGGAACGTTTGCGCCGAGTTCTCCGATTTTTTAGTCTATTTTAACTAGTCAACTTGAAAATGTAATTACAACAAGATTCAAGTAACTTTTTTATAATGCAAGTAACTTTTCAAACACATTAATGTTGTCAACATTATGTAATGTTAACAAATCACTTGGTTAAAATATACAGCATGAACTACAACACATATTGTACAAACCTTGTACTGCTCATACATAATATACACTAATAATATCTGAACACATAATAGAAGTGAGGCAAATGGCTTTAAAAAATCGCAAAATCAAGGAAATTCCAATTGACTGAAGGTATAACACAAGTAGACTATTATTAACGTTAATTATACACGTTAGCCGTTATATTAATTTCTGTTACAACACAGCAGCTATCAGCCTGTCACCATGATGCAAACATGAAATATTAGACATACAGTGGTAGTTACAGGTTTTTTATTCGCTTGCTTGCTTTTCTATTGTTTTTTTTTCATGCATGCAACGGCATTCTAAAACGCAGGGCGGCCTCAGTTAAAAGAAGTCACTCACAGGGAAGCCCTTCTTGGCATGTTGTTTCCTATTCCAGCTGCCCACTGGTCAGCATCTATGTCAACACAAAAGGCGTCATTCTGTGTGAATTGCTAACCTAGGCGATATACAGTATTCTACTTGCGGTCCTTCACTGAGTGCGTCACATGTGAGAGGTTAATAATCGGCTTGACGGTGGCATCGAGCAAAGACCGTGTTGGATCGTTCTTACTCTCTTTTACTGTATCATTGTCATTATATTTCAAAGTGTCTACTTCTAACGTTTGTAATATTTGCTATTCAAAATCAGCGCTTCCTCTGATTTCTAAAAATTAAATTGTGGCTAAAACACTAAAGTCGAATTAATCATTAAAAAATCAAATCTGAAAAATCGCCCAGAGCGCTAGCTGCAGAAAATAATAAAATCAGAGGACTTAACTGTAAGCGCGAAAAAAAAAAAACACAAGCAATGCACAACAAAGGGAACTATATGATGTTTGTTATTATTAAAATTGTATATATCCCAAATAAACTTTTTTTTTTTTATTTACCGCTTAGGAAATAATGTTGACAATAACGTATATCTTCAACATGCGTTGTCTAAAACCAAAAATGTAAGAAGATATGTTTTCAGTGGAATTTTAAAATTTGCTTTGCTTGAGAAAACAAAAATATACAGTTAGTGTTTTTTTTCTTTTGATTTAGTCGAGTTGGTTTTGCATCAAACACAATGTAATTTTTGGCAATCGAGATCTTGCAGCAACAGCGCATTTTTCCGCTTGGGCGAGCACTTCTCGGGGGGGGGGGGGGGACGTGGGTGGGGGGGACGCCCTGGGGGGAGGGGGGGGGGACAACAACCTCGCGCATTAGAAATCAGCTGCAGACTCAGCAAAACACTGAGAACGTGCCACAATCCTGACAGGAGCTCATAGTTGGGCACTATAGGTGCGAGGGCGAGAAGCTGTTGGCGGAGAATTTCCACCAGCTCGCACGGAAGCAACTGCAACTGGTAGATTTAAAGAATATTACTGCTGTTTGGCAAATAAATCATTGTACGTACTTATTCCTAACTCTTTAAGCTTCATTACATTTTAAATGTCAAGGGATCAACTTATAATCATGTTTTATCCCATGAACTTATTCTCTCAAATGGCCTGGTTATGCGGACGTGGCCGGCAGTCGCAGCTTATATGGACTGAACGCCACTGCTATATATCATTGTTTGCAGTGCATCACAATAATCGTGTCATCTTCAGTGCGCACTGTGATGTGCAATGTGCTGTTACGTCTGCTTGCTCGTGTCCATCTGTTTTTAACTCACAAAAATGTTTTTGTAGACTTTTCCAGTCTTAAGTGGATCAGTCCACTCTCTTGTTCATTTTCAAGTATCCCATTGCCTCTACGCACCTGCAGTAAATTGACTTATTTTTTCCTGTTTGGAAACGCTACAATTTTCTCAAGCTTTACAAGTATTTCTCTGAAACAGTATTGACAACGAATCAGTTAAATTCACTCTCATCTGCGCTTCGGGATCTCGACACTCGTGTTTCGACACGTCGGTTTCTACTACCAGGATATGAAGTGGATGAACCATAGTGATCTGCATTTTCCTATGCAATCCATCCAAGTGCGCACACAGCAGTAAACCCCACTACACAAAAGACACGACACCCTCCCGAACTGCATGAGGGCATGGGCAGACATTTTTGCTGCGGCGATGCCCGGTGAGGGCAGTTGGGGGTTCGGTGGTCCTGTGCTCAAGGGTCGTCCTCAGGTCGTGGTACTTGAAGGTGTGAGTAGTAGCGCTGTACTTTCACTGCCCCCCCCGTACAATCGCCTGCCAGGGTAATTGTTTACGATACTCAACACCACAACCTTTGGGTTATGTAGACGCATTCGGGCCACTACTTCCTCCTTCACGACTTGGTTCGTGAAGCAAAAACAAGGGTGGATATTTCAGCAAGACAGTGATCGCAAACACAGCCAAAGAAACTCTCTGAAATTGGTTTCGGAGAAAGAAAATAAAGCTGCTAGAATGCCACATCAAAGTTTAATGTCAACTGACTTTAATCCAATAGAAAATAAGAACTAAAGATCATAGTTCATAGAAGAGGCCCACAGAAACTTCAAGATTTGAAAACTCAAGTTTGTGTGGAAGAATGGGCCAAAATCAAACCTGAGCAATGCATGCCACTAGTTTCTCCATACAGGAGGCGTCTTGAATCTGTCAGTACGCAACATAATTGGCTTTTGTACAATGTATTAGATAAATTTTAAAGTAATTATACTATTTGGCCGTCTGTGTCATTCTCATTTTTTACACATAACTTAATTTCTGAACTTTTTTGTTTTGTTTTCTTTGTATGTATGGTTTACTTGGGTTGTTGCCGACATCTGGCGAAAATTTCATGTCAACAGCACCTTTTAGAAATATATTTACTGAGAAAAATTGTGATGTGTTCAATACTTATTTTACCTGCTGTATGTGTTAACATCTCAAAAAATGTGTTTTAGGCTTTCATGACACTTTAAAGAGGCTTTAGGCATTCTTTGTTTGTCTAGGATGTGATCTCACCAATGTCAACATTTGACATTCGGCACAACTGAGAAGAGGCATAACCGCCTGGGGGGGTGCCGGCCCCCATCATGTGGGCACTCTTCTAACAGAGGCACCATCGAGAGGCTCCTGCCGCAGCAACTGCATCCTGTGTGGTATGTGCGCCTTCAACGCGTCCTGCCGGCAAGACAGACTTCAACGCATAGTGAGAGGTCTCAGCTGAGAGAAGATTCGTTGTTGCCTCTTCTCCCCTCGCCTTCAGGACATGTAGCAACACCGTCTCTCAACGCGCAAAAGCGCCCCCTGCAATTGCAGGTTATCGTCCCTTCCACACCGACACACACTTCTTCAGGCTGGCTGCCATCAGGGAGGAGACTGCGAGTCTCCCAGGTCCAGACCTAGCAGACTGAAGACAGCTTCATCATCAAGGCTGTCAGGAACTGAACTCCCTCCTTACCGTTGCCAGGTCCCACTCCACGGTCCCTGCTTGCCCGCCACTCACTGAACTGCTGACCCTTCTAATGGCCTGCGCCACTCCCCCCTCCGTAAAAGTACAACACCACACACTGTCCAGTTTAATCCGTCGACATAAGTCTGCTTTTGTCACTTTCAAATAATTTTTTTGCACTACAATCACTATTTCTGCCCTGTTGTTTACTTTACTGGTTTGCACTCTATCTTCCATATACCTTGTGCTTTATATATATATTTTTAAATTTTACCTTATTTGTATATTTGTATAATTGTATTTTATATTTAAATCTGTATTTATGTTCTACTGTAGTGCACGCCAAGGATCTGATGTGATACGCAATTTCAATTCTCTCTGTGTATGTGCTGTACATGTGGAAGAATTGACAATAAAGCAGACTTGACTTGACTTGATTTGAATAAGGATCAAAGCTCACCTTTGAGAATGGAAACTAACCTGTTTGTTCCTCAGTATCTTCATGTTTGACTCTGAATGTTTCTTCAATCTTCATGTCTTCGCTCTCCTCTTTAATAAACGGCATCTTTATAATAGTGTGTCACGTGGATCTCAGCTGCTCCGCCAGAAGTTTGTGTTTGGACACTCTGTCATGTTTAAGATGAGAATAATTTACAATAATAAAACTAAATCCAAACTAAATGGATGCATCTCACTCAGCTCCCTAGTTCTGCAGTCAGGGTACTGGCAAGTTGTCAGTCAAAACAATGGTTTTCTTCAGTTGGCCTGGTTAGCCAGGCACTCCCAAAAGAACACTCAAAATTAACATTACAAAGCATTAAAATAAATAAAAGATTACATATAATAGATTAATCATTTATAATGAAAACAAAACTGTAATTGGTTTCACAAAAGTTGCCATGCGATATTTGTTGTTATCGTTTCATTGACAGTGTTTTGAGGCAGGCTATGTTGTGGTAACATGTCGTTGTATTTTATATAAATATATATATATAGTATTTATGTATGTATTAAGCGGTCTCTGGCGTGCAGTGAATCATTTTGAGAAGCAATTGGTTCAATTGACTCGGAGTTTCTGAAAGCTCCGTTTCTCCATCACTACTTGCCAGTGCCTACATTCGTGTTTAAGGTAAACTGGTTCACTATATACAGAGTTATAGAGCGAAATGAGACACATTTTCTGCTTTTCGCGCGTGGATGAGCTTTGTTCAAAGAAACAACGTTTATATATGTTAGCTTTAAAAATTACTTGCTATTGAATGTAACGTTATAACATTTATCACTGCTTGTAAAAACTATTAAAAAAAACAATGAAACCGTTTGCATCGACGTAATTATCTTAAACTTCAAAATGCTCAAACAATTTAAACCGTAAACCTTTCTGCAGCAGAATCCACAGACGCAGGAGCGGCGCGGCCTTATGACGTCATGTCACCAGACCAAAATAAAAGTCTCGTTTAAACGCTAGCTGTCTAAAATCACCGAGAGTATACATATTTACATACATTAAATTGATTCCAGAGTAATTCAGAGTTTGGTTAAAACACGCTTGGTTAAACACTTTAACGTTAGACTGTTGGACCGTTTTAAAATTATTTTAATTTACGACCTAACCCTAAACGGCAGTTTACAAGCGTGCGTGCGTGTGTGCGTGTGTGCGTAACGTTACGTACTTTTATTTTGGTCTGACGACGCCATAAGCCTGCGCTCTTGTGCCTGTTGTGATGTGATTCTGCTGCAGAAAGGTTTGTCTTTAAGCATTTAAAGTTTTTACAACTGTTCAGGCAGATTTGCACTGGACTTTAACGTTATAATATCTCGTTTACCATTTAATTGCGCTATTTATTTTTGTGAGTAAAGCACATACACAAAAGGTGCGTCTCATTTCGCTCCCTAGACCTCACGTAGTACGCGTTTGTCAAGTCCAAGAACATACAATTTGCTCAGCTTTCAATACTGATTTATTTATGTATTTGTTTATTATATTTGTATTTATTGTTATTGTTAATATTTTTGTCCCCTGCTGGAGTTTTACTGTCTGGCAGAGTTTAACTCAAGCCTTAAAGGGGTCATATGATGCGATTTCAAGTTTTCCTTTCTCTTTGGAGTGTTACAAGCTGATTGTGCATAGAGAAGATCCCTGAAGTTGCAAAAGACTAAAGTCTCAAAACCAAAGAAATATTCTTTATAAAGTTAAGACTCTGCCACGCCCCCCCCTAAAACGGCTGGTTCTAACACGGCCCCACATATCTACATCACTATGTGTAATTGTGCTCGTAAGTGCCACCCATGTGGCACCCAAAAGGAGGCGTGGTTTCAGTAACAGCAGTTAGTGTTGATGCAGCCATGTCAGGGATACGCTTGTGTTTCAGTGCGAAAGCAAACGCACTTTATTTGGCCTTCGAGATTGCTTGAGGAATCTTTCAGATACTTACACAGAAGAGCATGCATTTTATGGCACGCCGCTCTCGAACCTGGCGAGTAGGTCATTCTGACTTGAGCCTATACAATCTGGTGCGCTGTTCTGATCAGCTAACTGTATTAGCGCTGGACGTATGGCCGAAAATGATTCAAATAGATTTCTTAATGTCGTCGATACGATTAATTCCGCTATCGTGATATAACACTATTTTCTAACTAGATCTTTTTGTAACTTATATGCCTTTAATCATCACTTTTGATCATGTTAAGCATCCTTGCTAAATAAGATATACATTTCTATATCACTTCTTGCCCAAAAAATAATAAAATTTACCGACCTGCGTTGTGATCGGAATTCGCTCTTTTCACTTTGGGGGGAAGGAGTGGGGGGGTTAAAATGTTACGAAGCTTCTTTATTTCAATAATGCGATCTCTTGGATTCTATTCGTCAATGATCCTGAAAATTTCCTCACCTGTTTAAATATTAATCCACAATCAGCTCTATGTGAGTTCTGAAGGGATCATCTGACCTGAATCTGAGTAGGATGTGAAATTTAGCTATGGTATTACAGCAGAATATTATTGAAGATCTATTCAAATAAAGCATTGTTATATAAATATTTCAATTTCTTCATTTTTGATGTACTTTGGCTCAGTATGCGCCTTGGTGAGTAGAATACCAACCTAATCTTAAATTTTTTTAAACTTAACAACATTTAACAGTTCACTTTTGCTGGTGTGTAGGCTGATTTCTTATGATTGAACAAATGGCGTCAGACAGGAAGGGTATGAAAAGTGCACCGAGGGGGGGCTGCGGCGAACAAAAAACTGGAAACGGTGCGGATGAGACTTGCTTTTAAAGCACGATTCTCTGCCAGCGGGAGTCACTTTTGAGTGATACTCGGTTTCTCCGTATGGCTGTAGTCAAGAGCGATGCTCCGCTCAGACGCTCTTTGCAATAAGTCCATCGAACTTTTTGAAGACAGTCGTTCGAGTACCGTTCCATATAAACACCCCGTCGTGTTGTAGATTTGAAAACTCCAGTGCTTCAGGTGGGTTTTGCACAAGTCAAACGGCACAATAAATATGTTGAACTGTATTGTGCATGTTTTTTATGCTTGTTGACTCAACACAACGATTTAACTAAAACTAATTATCAGCAGACAACCTTCTACACGCAAAATATATCATTGTGATCTTACTTAGCCGTTTAGCCTTAGCCACCTTGTTATGCCGAGTTCACACTGCATGATTTTTCACTCGCTGCGGATTCGCCGTTGTGGTTCCACAACTGTCGTGACTATACTTGGTTCGTCATTCAGTTTGCTGCTGTTGTTCCCGATTTGCAACGTGGATCGTGCGACAGAGGGGTTTCAACCTCATGACTCACAATAGATAAGTCGCCGACGCTCTGTCTGGTCCGCACTACGTTTCCAACAGAAACCACCGATGAAGTGATAAGTAAATAATGCTGAGAAACCGCGTCGCGCAACCGGGTTCTCGACGAACCGACTGGAATTCTTAAAAAAAATTATATATATATATACAACGTGGGTCCGAAAAGGAGTCAGACCCCCTTATTTTTTTCACTCTTTGTTATATTGCAGCCAATTGCTAAAATAATTTAAGTACATTTTTTTTTCTCATTAATGTACACAAAGCACCCCATATTGACAGAAAAACACAGAATTTTTTGACATTTTTGCAGATTTATTAAAAGAAAAACTGAAATATCACATGGTCCTAGGTATTCAGACCCTTTGCTCAGTATTTTTTAGAAGCACCCTTTTGATCTAATACAGCCATGATTCTTTTTGGGAAAGATGCAACAAGTTTTTTACACTTGGATTTGGGGATCCTCTGCCATTCCGCCTTGCAGATCCTCTCCAATTCTGTCAGGTTGGATAGTAAACGTTGGTGAACAGCCATTTTTAGGTCTCTCCAGATGCTCAATTGGGTTTAAGTCAGGACTCTGGCTGGACCAATCAAGAACAGTCACAGAGTTGTTGTGAAAACACTCCTTCGTTATTTTAGCTGTCTGAGGTCATGTCTTGTTGGATAAACCTTCGCCCAGGCTGAAGGTCCTGATCATTCTGGGAGAGATGTTTTCGTCCCAGGCTTCGCCGTGTACTTGGCCGCATTCGTCTGTCCCTCATTGCCCCCAGTCGCCTGTCTCCTGGCAGCTGGAAAACACCCCCACCGCCAGCATGACTCGCTGCCACCACCATCTTCACTTGTCTGTATTGACCGGTTATAGTGCCACTTCAATGCCTGGTTTTCGCCACCGATAACCGCGCTTAGATCTATTTAGCCCAAAAAGTTCTTATGCTTGGGTGCTCAATCAACCAATAATCTGATTCTCACCATCTTGGAGTCCTTCGTTGTTTTTTAGCACTCCATGCCGGCTTTCATTTGTCTTGCACTGAGGAAGCTTCTGTCGTGCCACTCTGCCATCACCCCGACTGGTGGGAGGCTGTGCAGGATTGTATACTGGTCTCCGCACCCTTCCATCAACACTTCGCCCATCTCCCGAGCTGCATCTCTGGAGCTCAGCCCATGATCTTTGGGGTTCTCTTTTAACCTCTCTCACCAAGGCTCGTTCTCCCCCGAAGCGTCATTTGGCCGGACATCCACTCTACGGAAGGGTTGCTGGTCGTCCCCACCCGCGCCTTCCAGATTACGGATTATGGCGTCCCTCTGTGCTCTTAGGGAACCTGAAGTGCAGCAGAACATTTTCTTTGAAACCTCTTATTTTTTGGGCCAGATCGGCCTGCCACAATTCTGGCTCGAGCCTTCAGGCAGTTCCGTTGTCCTCATGATTCTCATTTGCTCTTGACATCACTAGTGACAGCTGTAAGGTCTTATATTGACAGTGGTGGCTTCCTTTCCTAATCAGTCCATCATCCTATATATCAACCAGCTGGACTCAATTGGAGTTGTGACCACTCAAGGATGAATCAGAAGACTGGACGCACCTGAGTTTATTAGATGTCACAGCACCGGGTCTGAATACTGAGGACAATGGATATTTCGTTTTTCTTTTTTTATAAATGCGGCAGAAATGCAACATTATCTAGTTTTTGTCTGTCCATAGGGTGCTAGTGGGGAGCAATTAATGGGAAAAAAATTAACTTATGCTTTTAGCAAATCGGCGCAATATAACAAAGAAGGTTGGAAATTCTAGGGGGTCTGAATATTTTCCGGACCCCTGTATATAGCCACGCAAATTGGTCTGTGTCTATTTCCTCCGCTACAAGGAGGAACAAGAGAACTATTATGCGGAGGCATATGCCGAAGGATTGCGGTGTTCTTGCAAAGAGAGTGGAGTAATACTTTTTGCATAACTGTTTTTGCTGATGTGGTCGGCTGGTCAGGCAAATGTCTGTGCTGTGGTTTCTGTGTGATAATAATGTCATATTATCTATTAAAATACCTGATTTCTGGTCTATAACTCCGCCCCGAACATTCCCTCTGCCCTGTATCTTGGGCGCGTCTTGGCCTGTAGTCATTGCCGAGTTGTTTTTTCCGCAGTTCAGAAAATCAGTGCACACTTGCGTGTTGTTGAATCGCCGACCAGCTCCATAATTTAGCATGCCAATCTTTCTTGCGGGCATCGGCGTGTTGTGAAGACTACTGGCTATAATCCGTGCCGTGTTACTGGCATTAGGCGCTGCCCAAATGTTTGTTTTTATTATTAAGGAAGTTGATTCCATGGGTGCGTTTTGTTAATCATGTCCCTCACCCAACCAGGCATTACACTTACCACAATGGTACCCCCAGACACTTGCAGTACCGAACGGTTTTTATATACAACCATAAACTAGGCATTAAGACTTAACAAGTCTCCCAAGGTTTATGATCTTACAAAATGCTATACATTTATTTCAACAGTTACTCCTCTTTATCCAGCCCCGTCAAAGCATGATGTAAAGGGAGAATCCACTTCTAGTTACACAAGTAAAATCATTTTAATTTACTCTCACTCAATGAATTAGTAAAGTGGTTTTTTATAATTGTTGGTATAACTTCATTTCCTTAATTCCAACTGAACAGCTCAATTCTCTATTTTTGGCCTACTTAAGGGGTCATATGAATGGCTGCTAAAGAACATATTTCTTGTCTATTTTGGTGTATGAATTCTTATGCGGGTTTAGAAGTAAAGAAACCATTATTTTCCACATACTCTGTACTTATTGTTTACTCCTCTCTGCGCTCCACGCTCCCCGCCTCGTTCTGTGAAACGCGTCGATTTTTACAAATCTCATCGATCTGAAAAGCAAGGTGTGCTCTGATTAACCAGCTATCCAGTGCGTTGTGATTGGCTGAATTCATCAAGCGTGTGACAGAAGTGTTACGCACCTTACCATATTGTGATTCCGTGTCCCGGCCGGAGCGCACGAGACATACATTAAACCCATTCCAACGGAATCTGTTGTCCTCCAGTGGGATATTACTGGATTATAATGAGTTATAACGGGTCTCTTTCTAACGTCGCGTTGCACGGGCTCTGCATCGTGCCGTAAACAGTAAACCTATGTCTCACTCGCGATCGAAGAAAGGACAAAACAAGTGCTACTCACTCTGCGCCCCAACACAGCGTTTGAAGCATCATGTCACACCGAACTACCCGGCCTACGCGTGAGGGGGAAGCCCCGCTTGCAGTGTGCACGGAGGGGTCTGGGATGATTAGACTGAGGCGCAGGCGTGAAAGCCTTGTTGTACTTCCCTCAGAACTACCTGCCCACACGAGCAGATCTAAGCATGAAGAAGCGGATAGCGTGTCGCCTCCTCTTGGAACCACCAAGTAGTTTCGCTTTCACAAACGAAGCACACAGCGCCTTCACGACATTGTTCACAACAGTCCATACTCACAGCGCATAATGATCTACCGCCTTTTTTTGCGTGCACATTTGGGCGGCATTATGCCAGTCGTCTCTCCAATCGTTGACCGGAGGCTATGTGGGGGCGTGTTCGAACTAGCTGTTTTAGGTAGGTGTGGCTGACCCTTAACTTTTATAAAGACTATCTCTTATTTGAGACTTTAGTCTTTGCAACTTAAAAAGATCTTCTTTATGCACCAAGAGCTTAAAAAACACTCCAAAGAGAAAGGAAAAATTTTGATCGCATCATATGACCCCTTTAATTGAAACATTTAAACTTCAAAACATGCAAATATTGAGTTGAACCAAACGTAACTGTTTCATCGCAGTTTGGACACATTGCAATTGTTAAATGGTGAAACCTAACATATGGTGGTTGAAGATGAGATCTATTTTTGTTTTGTTGGACGAATAATTTGTTTTTTATGTTTTGTTTCATAAACTCCTACAAGCACTTAGTCAACAATACACCTTCAAAACCAGGCCCTAGATCCTGAAACTATCATGTACAGTCGGCGTGTTGACAAGTTTTGGGTGTGTCATGGCAACACACAAACATCATCTTAAAGCCCCTAAAATGCAATATTGCCTTGCTTTTGTAGCAGAAGTAACCTGCTGCAAAACTTGTTATGTCCCATTCAATAGTACTGCATTAATTATTCAATGTGGTTTGGAGAAAGCAGGACAATCCTTATTGCGAATATGCAGTCACTATAGAGTAAGAGTTGTTCATGTCTCCTGATTCTCAGTAAAAGTACAATGTTAAGGGGCTGCAATAATCGAAATTGAACTCGAATCACCGATTAAGACGAAGCTGCGATTGCCCATGCATATCTTTCATGAAGCATGGTTCTGTGATCATAGTAGATCTCCCATCCGAAGGCCAGAGAGGTTGCATCTCGCAGGAAACACCCAAAGTTACACCCACAGAGAAACCCGAGAATCCCGAGACGGTACGCTAAATAACGATGATTTACATGCTTTCCATTGATACACGTTGCCTGTAAGACCGGACTACGAACAATATATTGGTTTATTGCTGGTTCCTTATTACATGAATTTACTTCATAATAATATACTATATATATCAAATGGCTATCGCATGCCGGTATCACTGTTAAATCTACAATCTCGTTGCGTTCTAGGGGCTGTCGATTATCGAAATTCATAGAACGTGCCTTGAGCATGCCGTTTCTAATCGCTTTATGGCAAGTTTTTCCCGGCGTCCCACTACCTTCCGCAAGTATGCTATACACCAATCTAGAAATGCAGCGCACCTAAATGGGCATGAGAACAGAACAGACCTGCGGCAGTGACAAATGTAATGCCGTTCAGACACCCATCTGTTGTTCGTAATGTTGCTGCGTCCATGTTAACTTGGATTCGCAGCGTTCGCCACTGCAGAGGCTATTGCTTTCCCGCAGTGCGCTCCAGGAGCGTGCATCTGCAGCAGTTATTCCTGCAATCGTTTCCTCCGGATGCTTTTCGTGCTGTGCTGCATGCACGGCGGGGGTGGGGGGGGGGGGCATATTTCGTGGTAAAAATTAACAGGGATTGACACGGAAATTTAGTAATTACACCATAAAAGCATATAATTAAAGTCTGCTGTTTCACAGTCAACACATGGCTTTTAAAACAAGGAAAAGTGCACTTTTAAATAAACAAGCCAATAATAGATGGCACTCGTGGAGGTAGTTAAACAAAGTTATATTTATTTAGTTTAAACGTGAATATGTCTATGAAAGATTGTATTTACTGTACTGTGATAAAAGAGGAATCACAATGCTGAAAAAGCATTTTCAGTGACAATTTTTGGATTTGAAATCAAAATAATGGATATATGTTGTGTTTGTGGTAAACAGCCGCGGCTCAGGAGTGGACTGCAAACGTGTCCTGTGCGAAAGCAAAATGAGTCCGTGCTGCTTCTGCGCCGCATACACATAGGCTGTATACGCATTGCAGACGGAGTACGTGTGAACTTGGTGCTACAAATCTAGTTCAACATCTGAGGCAGCGCCACAAAGAGCTCTATGACCAATGAATGTATGCATGGCAAAAAAAATCCCTGGACACAAGATTTTTTTTCCTGCCATATGTCTATTCTAGAAACATTTTGTTACACCTTTACTTAGTGATTATTTTGCCATGTCTGTTCTGAGACATGTTACAGCTTTTTGATAAAGCCCTAATTGGTTTTCTTTTGGAAATATGTTTTAAATTCACACTGAATGCATTTATGACTGTAGAGCATGTCTGTGTGTCAAAATCGTGAAATCGAAATCGCAAAATTGATCAAAGTAATCGCGATAGGTTTTTTTTGTCCATTTTGCACAGTTTTATGTCGCGTGCCTTATTCTGTGTTAGAAGCCACATCATCTCACAGAAGGATTTTTTCAAACACTCGACTGACGTTATGAAGTAAGTTTGGAGTAAAAACGTTTAATGTTGTATTTTCACGTGCTTTCAGATGGAGCAGAATTTACTTCACATAGCCGTAGTTCACTGAGAAGCTACGCAAACGGCTTTCATAATCGCAGAACGATTTCAAAATCGCTCCATTAAATCGTCTGCGATTTTTTTGTGTGCTTGCAGAGAACTACGCTCTGTTTAGTAATGCTGCTGACCGCTCTGCAAGCAGGTGATGAGAATTACACTATCACAGAACCGCTTTACTGACAAAGATGTCTGACAAGTCGAGGGCTATTCAGACCTTTTAAGACATATTATCATTTTGAACCTTACCCCCTTATGTGCTAATTTAGAGGAGCATGATTGACACAACTCCCGAGATTTTAGTTTTTCCTTCTTTGTTGTTAATTATTCTCTTTAGAACATACGTTGTCGGTAAACATCTACAGAGAAACTTTGGTGAGGAGCTGAGACCAACAATGACACTTAAAGATGGCTTTTATTAAAGTAGATTGAAGACATGATGATTTGATAGAAGCATTCAGAGTAAGGAGCTGACAGATACGTGAGGAACAACGGGTAGGTTCCCATTATTAAAATGTTGAAATTAAATGAATGGGGGGGGGGGTCCTTCACCTTTCATCAACTGTATAAAAGATTTGTCTGATGATTTCGGTTCCGGATGCTAATGGGAGTATTTGTCACCCCTCATGCTCTCTGTAGCAAAGTCGTTTTTACTTCCTAATTATAAAACCCTCTATATGTATAATGGTTTCATATATTAAACGCCACAAGACCAGGTATTTGCAAAAAGAAAACTGCATCAATCAGCTAAACAGCAAAAAGCGTCACTTGCTCACCATTTCTAAAGACGAGCGCACGTCACTCCCTGCTGACTAACATATTTGAGGAAACACAGACTGCTTCATTTCCTTGTCCGCTTCTGGTGGGAACTGAACATGGGATACAAAAGTTTTTGTCTAGTTGAGGGGATTATACTTGAGAAGTGTCTGTTTTTTAAAGTTAAAATACATTGTGTGAAAATGGTTATCCTGAATTCTATAGTATACATGTCTGCAGCGTATATCATGCCTTAATCTATTGTAATGTAGAGATATAAGGAGGTTATAAACATACAGTAGTTATAATATGACTGTTGCAATAAGATTCTCTGATCCCTTAGAATGGTGCCATAAGCCACGATCTTGTACAACTGCATCAATCTAGCCTAATTGATATACACAGGTGCATAACACCACATGAAGAAGCTGTTGCCAATGGTCTTCAATAGTTGTATTTTCACCTACCTGAATCGCCCTACCGCTGAGTCATGCATTGTACCATCAAGACACAATGCCAGATACACTCTGTGACAGATATCTACACAAATATTCATTATTTGTACTGCTTACTTGGGTCATCCCACATAAACTAGCGCATTCATCTCTACATCTTTCTAACACCTTCTACTACATGTACTGAGTCATACTTAAAGTGTTTAACTGTGGATCAACATAAATACGGTGGCTGCCTTGCAATCCTTTTTGTACTTCATGTCAAAGTACCCGCAATCCTTGTAGTATGTTGTTAAGCTGTCGCGATACACCGCCATATCGCAATCGCCCGCTCTCTTGACAGCACCGCAGAGGGAAATGCAGAACCGCAAGCAACTAGCGACTCTTTTCTGTACCAGGGTTTTATCTTTTTCGTATAGGTGTGTCCTTCTCGTTTCACCTGCCTGCATCGTCCTGAACTGAATATTGCAACAAGGTCGTATTAGATTAACATAATGTTGTACTCATCGCTCTTTGTACAGTAGGCTTCCGTAGATTTGCCACTTAACAAGCCTAAACAGACTCTGAATGAGAGCGTGTCGACCCTGTAGCGCGTGCGCTTAACACTTGCATCTGTCTCCAGGCGAATCTATATTATTTGTTGAAAATATTGGCATGTTCAGAAAGCGAAAATCCTGTTCGCTAGCATTCCGTGCTAGCTGGATCGCCTGACTCCTGCTAAGGGCTGGTCGCTCAAAATTAAAAGATTTCAACAGCGTGTTTATTAACTCTCTTCTGATTATGATCAGCGTTTTTGGAACTGTAGTCCAACCACCTTGTGCGCACACTGGGTGTACTCGCACGTTGTCACCTGCAGCCCATCCTAATCGTCACGCAGGTGAAATAATCAATAGCAATCTCGTGTCCAGTCGACAGTAGAAATCGATTACAACTGGCTACACTGTTATACATATAGCCTAAACGATAGCCTAACAATCGAATTGCAGGTTTATGTTCGGTAAGTGGCCGTTATTTTGTCACTTACTCTTTCTGGAAATCGCGGCCTAATGGTTAGAGAGTCGGACTCATAACCCAAAGGTTTTGGGTTCGAGTCTTGTACCGGCAGGGATTGTGGGTGGGGGAGTGAATGTTCAGCACTCTCTCCCACCTTCAATACCACGACTGAGGTGCCCTAGATCTAAGTGCGCCCCGAGACACCCCAACTGCATCTCCCAGGCAAGCGCCGCAGCAATAAGTGGCTGACCCCAGCATCCTCCGGTCTGGGTGATTATTCCACGCTGTTTCTCGGTGTGTGTGTCTCATGCGGTTTGTGTGCACTCTTGGAGGAGTATGCATGAGCCATAATTACGAGTAATGGGTCGCACAATAAAGTGGACCGTACCTTTCACATTCCACTTTAATTCAACCTGTTGAATGCTATATAGGGTTGTAAGGGTTACATTGTCTTCTGATTATGACTTGATTGTTAGTTATTATGCGTAACACATACACCACTAATTATATAGATTTTTATCTTAGTGTGGGTGTGTGTGTGTGTATATATAGATATATATATATATATATATTATATTATATAGGTATGTATGTAGATTTAATGGCGTAAAACCGCATACCGCGCTATTGAGCCACTCAAAATTACCGCCAGGGAAATTCCCTCACCTCGACAGCCCTATATTAGATATAGAATGGGGCATCACTTTACTGTTACAGATTTTTCTATTTGCATTGTGTCACATCCAGTGTAGACAGAATCATAGATTAAAATGGGTTTTCTATTTGTACTTTAGTCTCTCGTCCCCTCATCCTCTCTGTAGGCACTTGGGTTACTAAATTCAGAAAAGGAAAATAAGGCATAATTGTGTTTTTATAGGACAATAAGGGAAAGAAATAAGGAACACTCAAAATATTTGTACTGTACCACATAGTGAGTGTCATTTCAGTGTCTGCATTTAAGTATAAAAGGTGTAAAGGCCTAAAGTTCTAAGACAAACAAACACATGTATGTGCATTTTAATTCTAAAAAGACATTACATTTTAATGTCATAAAAAAAAAACATTGGCCTGAGCAAATTGTACCACTTGTGAATTGGTGTAGTAACTTATATATATAACTACATCAACACCTTTAAAATGCTTCAACCTCTCTTCAAAATGGTACACTTTTTAATGTTTTTTTTTGGTCAAGAAGATACATGTGACAAGTGAGTGATGTCTCGTGGTACCATCACAGAGGAAAATCACAACATTTTCGCTCACCGTTCCTGGCTGGTGGAATGATCTTCACACCCCCATCCGAGGCAGGCACTGGTGCTTTCTCTGGGGACCTGGCAGGGACAAGTACTTCCTTAGTGGTTGCAGTGGGCACTGGTGTTTCCTCTTGGGATGAGGCTGGCATTTCTTCCTGTTGGTATGAGGCAGGCATCGGTGCTTCCTCTTGAGACAAGGAGGCCACTGGTGCTTCTTTAGGGGATGAGGCGGGCACTGGTGCTTCCTCTTGGGATGAGGCAGGCACTGGGGCTTCCACACTGGACATGGCGTGCACGGGTACTCCCTCTCTGGAACTGGTGGGAACATGTGCTTCTCCAAGTGATGAGGCAGGCACTGGTGCTCCTTTTGGAGTTTTGGCAGGCCTTGGTGGTGGTCCCTTTGTACTTTCTGCGAGGACCCGTCTGCAACCAGTGCTTCCTCAGGGGATATGGTGGGCCCAGGTGCTTTCTCTTGGTACAAGGCGGGCACTGGTGCTTCCTCTTGGCTCAAGGTGGGCACTAGTGCTGCATCAGGGAATGAACCTGGCATAGGTACTTTCTCTTGGTACGAAGTGGGTACAGGTGCTTCCCTCTTGGGATGAGGTATGCACAGGTGTTTCTTCTGGGGATTTGGTGGAAATAGGTGCTTCCCCAGGGGAAGAGACACAGACTGGTGCTCCTTTTGCAGTCTTTGCAGACCTTGGTGGTCCCTTCGGGGGCCTTAGGGCCAATGGTGTCAAGATGACATTCCTTGTTAGATAAAAGTCTCTTATTTTCAGGGATTTTTAGTTTTCTCCTCAGTTGGTGCCTGGCAGGCACAGGTGCTTCCTGCAGGGACCCGTCTGCCACCAGTGCTTCCTCAGGGGACGAGGTCCTTCCTCTTGGGATGAGGTATGCGCAGGTGTTTCCTCTGGGCATTTGATGGAAACAGGTGCTTCCCCAGGGGAAGAGAGTCTTGGCAGACCTTGGTAGTCCCTTCGGGGGCCTTAGAGTCAATGGTGTCAAGATGATATCCCTTGTTAGGTAAAGTCTCATATTTTCAGGGATTTTTAGTTTTCTCCTCAGTTGGTGCCTGGCAGGCACAGGTACTTCCTGTGGGGACCCGTCTGCCACCAGTGCTTCCTCAAGGGACGAGGTGGGCATAGGTGCTTTGTCTTGGTACAAAGCAGGTACTGGTGCTTCCTCTTGGCTCAAGGTGGGCACTAGTGCTGCCTCAGGGAATGAGCCTGGCATAGGTACTTTCTCTTGGTACGAAGTGGGCATAGGTCCTTCCTCTTGGGGTAAGGTGGGCACAGGTGCTTCCCTCTTGGGATGAGGTATGCGCAGGTGTTTCTTCTGGGGATTTGATGGAAACAGGTGCTTCCCCAAGGGAAGAGAGTCTTGGCAGACCTTGGTGGTCCCTTCGGGGGCCTTAGGGTCAAGGGTGTCAAGATGACATTCCTTGTTAGATAAAAGTCTCTTATTTTCAGGGATTTTTACTTTTCTCCTCAGTGGGTGCCTGGCAGGAACAGGTGCTCCCTGTGGGTACACGTCTGGCACAGGTGCTCCCTCAGGGGACCGTGCAGGCATGCAGGGCCGCATTAAGACCTCACTGGGCCCCGGGGCTATGAGTTACTGCAGGGCCCCCCACGCCGCCCCCAATTCAGCACCCACCTCTTTAGGTACACAACTACTGAGGGAAAAAAATTGCATCTTTCTAATACTGCTGAAGTAGTAGTAAAAGAATCAAGATGAGACAATGTAATTCTAGCATTCAGGATAACAGTTGCCAATTCAGTTGCAATATACAATGAAGAAAATTGCTTACCTTAAAAAAAATGTTTCCTGCTTTTGCGGAAGGAGAAGTCCTTGATAAGGTCACTGAAGTCCAGGGATCGGAGAATATCACTTTCTAGGGACATCAAAGTAAGGTGGTTTAGACTCTCTTGTAACATGGATGAACGAAGATGGTTTTGACTAAAGACAGTTTGGAAAAGAAACGCTCTCCACTGGCGTTAGTCATAGGCAAAGTCAAGAAAATACGAAGAGCTATCTCCACATTAGGGAACACAGACTGCAGGTTTTTCCTTTTCAGGAGCTGAAGCAAGGCAACAACACTTTTGCTTTTTTTTTTTGTAAAGTCCTTGAATTGGGCATTTTCATCAGGGAAGTCATCTTGCAAATCTGTGTGGTATTTCTTCTGAAGACACAGAGCATTAGAACGTAGTTCTTCAGAGGTGATTGTATGCATGTTGCTCAAATCCAAAATTTTGCTCAAGATCTTTATATGATTTGTAGCGACGATCAAGCTCAGCCACAAATTTGTCCATTATGACATTAAACACACAAACTTGAAACTTTTGTCTTCCTGTCATTGTACTCTGTGAATCTGGGACAGATGAATCATCTGGTTGCTTTTTACATCGTCTCTCCCTTTGTTTGTCAGTTTTGTATGTCTGCGATACACATGACGACATGTTTTTGGCTGTTGACTCAAACCTCTCAAACTGATCACGGAGATCTACAATAAAATCTCTCAACGAGCCCACCAAAGCAACAGCGTTAGACAAGTCAAGGGCAACCATTTGAAGTTGTGTGCTTGTTTTTTTTAACACGTTGCAGAACTGTGTTCCACACACAGCACAGAATGGCAATTTCAAGCTTTTCCATCTGCTTAGAGAGGGATGTGACCTCATTACGAATGGTCAGGTTTTGATGATCGTCATCTGCTATTGTTTGAAGGGACTGGAAAATGTTGTCATAATTCAGACAAAGGGTGCTGGTTGCTTGTGCATACACGCTTCACCTTGTATTTGACAAGGATTTCAGAGTTTGAACACGTCCCTTCTCATTTTCTTCTAGGTTGGATGTAACAATCTGCCACCTCCAGGTGGATTTTGAGCAGAAGTTAAAAAGAAACTGTACAAATGTGTAAAACTCATCAGTCTCAAGACAACAGTTTACAGCATTTACCCCAACTAAGTTCAGAGTATGTGCTGCACAGGGAACCTATTCAGATAATGGGTTGACTTCATGTATACGGGATTGCACACCTTTATATACACCAGACATGTTACTGGCGTTGTCAAAGCACTGTCCACTGCAGTTCTCTATGTTTATGTCAATCGCCGTCAGAACTGAAATAACTGAATTGAACAGTGACTCACCAGTGTGACTTCTCATGGGTAGGAACTTAAGAAAACGCTCTTCTGTGCTTCCTTCTTCAGATACATATCGCTAGGGCTGTAGTACTCGAGTCCGGTCTTTTTCTATGGTCTCGGACTCGTTGGTGTTTGGTCTCGGACTTGGTCATTGGACTCGACAAATGTTCTCGTGGGCTCGACGAGTCCAGCAATAGGCTTTTTTTCGCCTTCAAAACAAAACCCCAATTTGCATGTCGTGCCTGAAAAGGCGTGGAAAAACGCTAGGCGCGCGCTTTCGCCTGATCGTTCAAGCACTATGTAGCTCGCGCTCTATGCTTGCGCGCCCAATGACTCATCTGAATGCCTTTGATTGGCCATTGCATTAATAAACTCAATGGAATCGTATGTTATTGGTTGTATGGCCTCACCGCATAAAAACAAAAACAAAAAAATTTTGTTGATTTGTTGGCCCTAATTATCACAGTTAATTATCATTTATTTTAACAAAGTCCCTAATTGCAAAAAAAAAAAAAAAAACTCCACTTTTATCACACATAGCAGAATTTCCTCATATCGTGCAGGACTATTAGAAAGGCAAAATCAATGCAAATCAGTGGATATGTCTGCTATAATAGGATAGGTGTGTTAAGGCCAGTTGGAGCTAAACTCTGCAGGGCATTGGCCCTCCAGGATCTAGTTAGGAGACCCCTGTCCTACAGAGTTGTTACTTTGCACATGCTTTTTATTTATTTACAAATAATAATGTAAAATTATTTTCATAGATTAGGAGATATGCTGTCTCTCGCATCATATACATTATCAATAGTTAAGTTTGTGGTCTTGAAGAGGATCCTTTTTTTTCCTCTCATTTGGACTCGGTCTTGACTAGTCCTGATCTTGGACTTGTCTTGGACTCGACAAAGCTGGACTTGACTACAGCTCTACATGTCGCACAACAAAAGTGAGCTGGTCTGAATGTGAAATGTCTGGGCTGGAGTCAGCAATTAAAGAAAAATATTTGGCCATCCTGATTTTATCCAGGATGACAGAGAGCAGCTTGTCACCCATCAAATCGATTAACTCCTCACACAGTAGATGAAAGATATGAAGGAGTCCCCTTGCCTGCATTGCCAAATCATGCAATGTGCTCTCTAAGAAATGGATCGAATTAACTGATTAACTCAAGGAACCCCAAGTAGTTTCCATTCTGGGGTGATCCAAATTGTTGGTTGTCTCCTCTGAAACCAACTCCTCGCTCAGATATAAATTTAATAACGGCAACTACTCTTTTAAGAACCTCTGACCAGTACTGGCTCTCTGTTTCGTACTGCCGTTTCAATTCATTGTCAATTTTACCCTCCCCTGCATTTCTTGTAATCCACACAAGCATACATTTGCGATGCAACTCAGATCCCTCATGCTCTACAATCCGATCATTTGCATGCTTCCAATCATTAAAGCCATCAGTACTTCCAAATTCTGAATGGACGTTGTAGTCATTTCCATCAAATAGACGGCATACAAAACAATACACCGCTCCCTTAGATGGGGAATAGAGCAGCCAATCTCGTCGCACATTTTCACCATTTACTAGTCTGTAATTAAAAAGACTTTTCTAAAACTTCTAAACACTTCTCTTGATTTTTATATTGTTTCTCTGATCCAGAGAAATCAGCTGCCATATTTTGGCAAAACTGTGGTCCGCTCTCTGCCCAGTACTCTTGAACCTTGTCATTGATCTCTCCCCAATTTCCAGGATCAGTGCTTGTGTACGCTGGGATATCAATGTTATGCAGGGCAGGTGAGGAAGCCGATGCAAGGCCACTGGTCTCGGGCTGATCTGCAGAAGGCTGTCCAAGTTCATTATTATTAGCATCAACTGTGACTGAAACGTTATCTCCTTGCTTTGTCTCATTAGCTCCAGCAGCAGTTGAATTCAGTGTTTCGTCTTTCTGGTGATCTGGTGAGGATAAGCATGCAAAAATTCGACACATTAGCTGTTAGATTAACAATAACCTGTCAACATTACTTGCTAATCGCAAATAAAGGGGTGGGTGATGACCAAAATGTTATTTCATGATTCAGCGGCTCTAACAGTACATTTATTTCTAATAAATGATATATATCACAGTATAGTTATTTTAGCTTTAAATAAGATCCTATCAAAATTTATGCATTGAAATTTCATAATTCTTGTCACCAATTTCAGTATCACAAAAAATACTACTAGCCTAAGAGGAAAAGAAAACTTAAGCTTACTGAAGACAAGTAGACAGTCAAAACGATTACAACAGAATAAAGACATAAGAAATCAACGTACTTGGAAAAACTTTTAAAGCATTGAAAAATAGAAATATTATATTGTATAAAGTAATCAAATGTACAAATATACTGCATAGTCTTCACTGTATAAATCCATTCTTATTTATTTTACAAACATTATTCAGTCATGGACATTGGCACAGGGCAACAGCAAAGAGCTGCTGTCACTTTAAAACCTCACTATCTCGTATATTAATAGTAATACACATGTTAAATACTTTAAATACTGACGTTCATTCAAGACACAAACAATACTCTGAAAGACAGACATTTTTACACATAACTATGTGTATTTTAAAGTTGGGAAAGATGCAAAAAATAACTCAAGTTAAGTCAGGCGCTGTACTGCTAGCAGCTGCTTTAGATGTGCATGTTTCGGTCTCAACACGTGCATTTAACAAAATGAATTCTCCCCCGCTGCTTAATGTGCGGGAACGGTTTAAAATCATTTGTATGTAAACCCCAATGCTTAAAACGCGTTTAAATGATAAGCTTGCATCATAATGACGCAACACGATATTTCAACCGGGTTATTGCCCACAGGCCACACCCCTCCCTAAAGAAGAATAGCGGGGGGGGGGGCGGGGCGGTCGGTGGAGTTTGTTCAAACACAAAAAGCAATGTACATAATTCATGCATCAAGTTATTAATCAAACTAACCTAAAATCAAAGACGCTGCGTTTTCATCCACTCCATCATGATGTGCCAAACTCCGGTCTACTTGCTGTTCGTCAACTTCATCACCAGCTTTAGTAAAATAATCCGATAACTTTGGTATTTTACAGAGTAACTGATGTTTCCTCTGCTGTTTTTCTTTTAAGTTTTTTCATTTTTGAGCCCCACTCTCACATTTTTTTAAAGTAGATAACATTTTTACCTATCAAAGATTTCTTAGCATGACCATTTCCAGATTAGACTAAAACGAAGTGAAAAGTGATTGGTGGATACGGACAATCTAATAATGTGCAGCGAATACCTGACAGGCCCACACTGAAAAAAATAACTATTAAGATTTACTTAAAAAAAAAATTGGTAACAAATTGCACGAACACATTAAGTAAATTTTACTGCTCTAATATCAAGTACAACTTACTATTATTAAGTAAAATCTACTTACTAAACTTAACATTCATGAAGAAATTAAATCTAATTGCACCCTAATTAAGTAAATATTACTTAATTATATTTAATTTAAAAGTTGTGTTTATTTAAAGAAATTAAGTAACGTTTATTTATTATTTTATAATAATGCATTGCATTTACCTTGCATTTATCAAAATATTAAGTAAATCCTACTATTTACTGAAGTAAATAAGTAGATTTTATTATATATATGTTTTGATCGAGATGTCCCATTTATTTAGGGAGTAATATATATTCATAAAACTATGTAAACATTGCTAATTTTTTTTATTAATATAACCACATAAACTGTATTCATTTTGTCTCCAGGGGTTCTCAACTCTGGCCCACGAGGTCCACCTTCCTGCAGAGTTTAGCTCTAACCCTAATCTAACACACCTGAACAAGCTCATCAAGGTCTTCAAGATTACTAGAAAGTTACAGGTTGCTAAACTCTGCAGGGACATGGACCTCGAGCACCAGAGCTGAGACCTCTGGTCTATACCTTTATCACAAATCACACAAGTAAAATACAATTAAACTCTTTATTTTATCAACATTAATAAAAGTGAATCAGTCACATTCACATGACCTACTAAAGTCTGGACACAAGTTTTTAAAGGTGCTGTAAAGCCTCATAAAAAAAGTGCCATTAATCAACAAAACATGTATAACTTCACTGGTGATATTTGGTCTATTGAAAATAGAAAAAAAAAAAGTATGACTGAATGCTACTTCAAGTGTCTGCTGTTCTGTAATACAATTCAATCTCCATTACCAACATGAACTGCATTTGCTGCACCATACACAGTTTCGACCCCAGGAGGTATAAAATATAGAAAAAAAATACTTAAACAGAACAAGATGAGGTTTTAACCTGGCAGAGCTAGGTAGTATTGATATAACCAAAACTGCATCTAAAATGAAAACCATCAGTCTGTCTTCCTCACCATACCTCAAGTGTCCAGTGTATTGGGTCGTCATCAGAGTTAGGTCACCCTGTAAATAAACAGACACAATTTGTGATATTAAAACAGTGATCTAAAACATTTAACCACAATTTTATATTATGCAGTGAAGAATAGGTAAAAATAACAACAATAATGTTATATCATGCAAATCTATGCATAGATTTATACTTGCCTGAATATGAGAATTAGACCAATCACTCCTTCTGTATGCTCATCAACTTACACTCCGGCTTATTCTGCAGTGAATCCAAAGCCTTCCTGTTGATAGAAACATGTGTTCATAAGACTTTGCTTTTTAACCAACAAATTACAGATTGTTTGAGCAAAAGAAAAGATATAACTGACAAGACTGGACTGGAATTAACTATAAGTTTGAATACCATCATAAAGAAGCGTAAAAACACTTTTACTAACACTTTCTATTCACACTTTTCAAAATTAGTCCTATAAAACACAATCGCTGGTGGCAACAGGTGCTTTAGGGTTAGGTAGTATGTTAGCTTAGCATAGCGACAAAACACGACAATTAATGAGATAAACTTACTACAAAGTTATTGCTCTAAACTCCCTCTATTACATCAGTCGAGTGTTTGAAAGAACAGAAACTAGCGTTATGCTAAACTATGCGATTGTTTTATTTAGTAACGATGTTAGCTAGCTAGCAGTTACAGCGTTAAATAATTTCCAGTTGTGCTCAAGTTTTTACGTGAAAAACAGCTTTGTGAATCTCTGAACTATTGAAAACATTTTTGTTGAAATATCACTCACTGTGAACTTTAATGAGGTTATGTGATTAATATGAACGTCAGTGTACAGTATAATGAGTCAAGCAAACACACGGACCAAAGTATTACAAATCAGAAATCTAAAACCGAAAGGCAAATCCAGCCATGCATCTCCTCCGTGACAAGCCCAACCGTCCCTCTGATTCAAAGCGTGGGTCCAAACACGCATGCGCGGATTCAAGCGCGCTGAACTTTTAGATAAAAATGTACTTAATATTTCTAGATTTATGTGTAATGACTATAAAACATATAAATATTACAAGTAAATATTAATAAGAGTTCATCTTCTCACACAGTTCATTAATTACATGAATTAAATGTGTACATTTTACTTAGAAAATTGTTGTTCTTGATTTTTAATATTACAAGTAGAATTTATGATGATTAATTTAATATATTTTACAACACCACAAAATCTTTTTTTTCAGTGCACGGTGCAGGTGGTTCAAAAGTTAAATATAGAATAAACGCATTTGATTGGTAAACCAAATTCAAACGTGACGTTTGAATTACTAATGATAATGCATGGAATTTACGGCAAAGCTCCACTAAATAACAGCGCTAATAAATCTGGGGCGTGGTGGGGCGTTGGCGATCGGCACTACCGATGGTCTGTCAATCTGCTCTACAGCCAATCACGGGCCCCCTTCTTGCTCGGGCCCCGGGGCTTCAGCCCCGCCTAGCCCTATTGTTAATGCGGCCTTGCCAGCATGAGCTCTTCCTGTTGGTACTTAGGAGTAATAGGTGATCCATGTGGGGTCTCCACAATACCCCACCACTGGCCTGAATTGAGGTCCCCACACTCGTTCATTCTTCTTAGATGATCACAAAAGATCTTCTACCTCCATTATTGCCCACCACCACCCTGCGAGAAGGGCCATGAAGACCTCATCATGCTCATCAGTGGAGCTGAAGTGCATGGTTGACATGCTCAGTATAGTGGATAAGTGTTTTTGGTGGTGGTAAGACAGGTTATCCAGAAAAGGTGTATAACTCTGAAAGGCTGTTCATGTGAAATAAAGAGAAGAGCTATGTAAGCCCAGAAGCTGGTTGCTTAATTGTTTTTAAATTCAGATTATTATTATTATTATTTTTAACTATGGGCCAGGGGCGGACTGGGGCTAAAAAGTAGCCCTGGACTTTTTGGCACAGAGCGGGCCACCACCAGGGGTGTGAAGTAACGAATTACAAATACTCACGTTACAGTAATTAAGTAGTTTTTATCAGTAATTGTACTTTTTTGAGTAGTTTAAAAATTGTGTACTTTTACATTTTAAGTGATGTATCGGTACTTTTACTCCGCTATTTTCCTCCGTTTGTGGTCGTTACATGCTTATTTTAATTTTATTTTTATCCATCAACGTGATTAGATAGATAGTAATAGGTCTCGTGACTTTCGTCAAATCAAATTGTGCATAGAAAACTTTAACCGCCAACTGTTTATCATGGCTGTTGGAAGTGCATTCTTCAAGCATCAATTCAGTCGCATCTTCCTCTAACTTAATATGTTAAGGTAAATTTCGGATTTCTGCTTACTAAATGATTTGTATACATGCTTGCCTATCTACACGGCCTGAAATTTGGTGTGAGGTTGCGAGTATTGCATACAGTGTTAACTCCCGCAAGTGCCACGTTCGGTAAATTCCCACTGCTGCCTCGTCTCTCTCACGTCTGTTCTGCAGCAGTCACTTGGATAAGTCGTTGTTGAACTTGTTGACTTTTGATGAGTTTGAGTGCGTTATGCGCGCTGTGAAAAAGTGTGTTGGAAACACAAATTGAGGACCAAATCTGCACCTTATTGATGACCCGTGGCGTTAATATAAGTAAAATGCTTTTTTAAATTATTATCATTAACATTAATGAATGACTGTCATGCTTCTTTACATTATAATTTGTCTTTCCTGGTGTATATGGCAAATTTTAAATAATATTTTACACATCTCTTTTACATAGACGGGCAGTTTAATATCACTAAATTTAAATGGCTACCATAATATCAGTCCATATAACAATGCTCTACTCTGCTCTGCTCTAGAAGACTTGGAATGTAGTGCAGAAGTGGACTAGTTTTTATTGTGCCTTTCAATTTCTTGACATCTCCTGTCATTTATAGAATAGAGTTCCAATTGTGAAAAATAGTATAAAAAAATTTATAATGATGAAAATTACTGGTAAAACAGTAACGTGTGAAATATATAAAGTTACAATTTAGAATAGCTGTTTTCTATGCAAATATTTAGTAAAAAATTATTTATTTCTGTGATCAACAAAAACCCCCAAAAAAAAGCTTAAATTTTGCATCATTACTTCAGTCTTCAGTGTCACAGATCCTTCAGAAATCATTCTAATATGCGGATTTGCTCAAGAAGCATTTCTTATTATCAATATTGAAAACAATTGTGCTGCCAAATATTTTTGTGGAAAATGTGATGCATTACCTTTCAGTCTGGAGTAAGATTTAAAATAATAATAATTAATCTTTTTTCTTTTTTTGTTTTGTTTTTTTTTTTAAACAAGGTGACATTGAATGGGTTTAAGTGGCAGTAAAGATATACGTATTACCACACAATTATGACCTATATATTTTTTAAAATGCTGTTCTTTAACTTTGTATTCAACAAATCATCCTATCACAATTAGGATTACCTATAAAGTCTCACAGTTTCCACAAAAATATTAAGAAGCAAAAACAGTTTTCAGTATTGATAATAAAAAGAACCATTATTAATAATTGATCACAAATAATAATTGTTGATAATTAAGCAGCAAATCAGCATATTCGAATGATTTCTGAAGGATCATGTGACACTAAAGACTGGAGTAATCATGCTGAAAATTCAGCTTTGGTCATAGAAATAAATTAAATTTAAACATTAAACCATTAAAACATTTACATTAAAATATCATTAATAGAAAAATAGCCTCACTGCACTTGAAAGCAAAAGTCTTCAGATTTAATGTTTAGAGTAAGTTTGAGAATTATATTTTTACAGTTTAAACATTTTCTTATAGACACGTGAAATTCTGGAAGAAATATAATGATATACATACATTCACTGTTATCTTATGTCTGCTGAAAACTGCTACGTTCATGTTTCTGTGAGCTTTCACAAAAATGTATTTAAAATTAACATAACATGGAGGCTGATTAAATTAACTTATGAAGTTAATTTACTTGTTGTAGGAAGTTGAGAAATTGCTTTTTGTTTTTCTTTTTTTTTTTTTTCTAATCAATTTACGTATTCTATGCGTTACGTGTAGCTCAAAACAGTATTATGGTGCTAACCAACAAGTCATTTTTGGGGATTTGATTCCCAGAGAATGCATGAGCTGATAAAATATATATCTTGAATTCACTGTAAGTCACTTTGGATAAAAACTTTATGAAAAATACATAAATATAAAATATAAATATAATGTGCATAACGACAATGCATCATAGACATACAGGTGCATATCAATAAAATTAGAATGTCGTGGAAAAGTCATTTATTTCAGTAATTCAACTCAAATTGTGAAACTCGTGTATTAAATAAATTCAATGCACATAGACTGAAGTAGTTTAAGTCTATGGCTCTTTTAATTGTGATGATTTTGACTCACATTAAACAAAAACCCACCAATTCACTATCTCAATAAATTAGAATAATTCATAAGACCAATAAAAAAAAATGTTTTTAGTGAATTGTTGGCCTTCTGGAAAAATGTTCATTTACTGTACATGTACTCAATACGTGGTAGGGGCTCCTCCATTTTGCACTTTAATTACTGCCTCAATTCCCCCCCCCCCCCCCCCGGTGTGGCATGGAGGTGATCAGTTTGTGGCACTGCTGAGGTGGTATGGAAGCCCAGGTTTTTTGACAGTGGCCTTCAGCTCATCTGAATTTTTAGTCTCTTGTTTCTCATTTTCCTCTAGACAATACCCCATAGATTCTCTATGGGGTTTAGGTCTGGTGAGTTTGCAGGCCAATCAAGCACAGTAACACTATGGTTATTGAACCAGCTTTTGGTGCGTTTGGCAGTGTGGGCAGGTGCCAAATAATGCTGGAAAATGAAATCAGCATCTTCAAAAAGCTGGTCAGCAGATGGAAGCATGAAGTGCTCCAAAATTTCTGGTAAACGGGTGCAGTGACGTTAGTTTTCAAAAAAACACAATGGACCAACACCAGCAGATGACCTTGCACCCCAAATCATCACAGACTGTAAAAACTTAACACTGGACTTCAAGCAACAAGATTCTCCACTCTTCCTACAGACTCTAGGACCTTGGTTTCCAAAAGAAATACAAAACTTGCTCTCATTATGAAAAGAGGACTTTGGACCACTGAGCAACAGTCCAGTTCTTTTTTCTCCTTAGCCCAGGTAAGACGCTTCTGATGTTTTCTGTGGTTCAGGAGTGGCTTAACAATAGGAATACAACAACTGTAGCCAAATTTCTTGACACGTCTGTGTGAGGTGGCTCTTGATGCCTTGACCCCAGCCTCAGCTCATTCCTTGTGAAGTTCACTCAAATTCTTGAATCGATTTTGTTTGACAATCATCATAAGGCCGCGGTTCTCTCGGTTGGTTTTGCATCTTTTTATTCCACACTTTTTCCTTCCACTCAACATTCTATGAATATGCTTGGATACAGCACACTGTGAACAGCCAGCTTCTTTGGCAATGGATGTTTGTGGCTTATCCTCCTTGTGAAGGGTGTCAATGGTTGTTTTCTGGACAACTGTCAGATCAGCAGTATTCCACATGATTGTGTAGCCTAGTGAACCAAAAATGAGAGACCATTTTGAAGGCTCAGAATACCTTTGCAGGTGTTTTGAGTTGATTAAATGATTGACATGTCACCATATTCTTATTTGTTGAGATAGTAAATTGGTGGGTTTTTTGTTAAATGTGAGCCAAAATCATCACATTAAAAGAACCAAAGACTTAAACTACGTTAGTCTGTGTGCAATGAATTTATTTAATACACGAGTTTCACCATTTGAGTTGAATTACTGAAATAAATGAAATTTTCCATGACATTCTAATTTAGGGAGATGCACTGTGTATATATATATATATATATATAGATATATAATATATATTCTATATACGAGATAATGTGTGTGTGTGTGTTGTGTGTGTGTTTAGGGTGTTTTCACGCTTGAGTCCTCTTTAAAAGAACTGAACCCAGACCCCTTTAAGTGGACCGTCCTCAATGTATATAAAAGGAAGCACGGACTCCAAGCTGTGACATAGATACAGTGCACCTAAAACCTGTCCCATGTGAGTCCGCCATCGCAAACGACCGGACCCCATCCATCGATCTTCTCACACTCCCTGTCTTTTTCGGTTCCCACTCCTTAGTCCCCATGCCGGTGCCGCCCTGTTCCCCATTTCTTTTTTTCTTGAACACCCACCCTAACACTCAGATGATTTTCAAATATGCAAAAGATTTCCATTCAAAAAAAATGGGTAGACCCACTGACCTGAGGACAATTCAACCAATTTTTTAGCCTGTATAATGCCTGTCCTGAAATATGACCAGATGCGGCCACACATAGATGATTAGACTCAGACCAAGAGCAGTTGCAAGGAAACGTGATCTCACAGAGACTCGCGAGATCAAACGTAACTAGAGAAGAAAAACAGATGGAGGACAATCGACGTTGTCAGCTGGCTCTCTTGGCATACGTTCTGTTTCACAGGGAAAAACAGAGTATAAAAAAAGAATATGGGTGATGTTCTCTACTTTCATGGCATGTTTGTGGCTGCCAAATTTCAGCTATAGAAGCACGCAACATCCAGTAGGTGTATCACGTCAGAGGCCAGCACCCCGAATCAAGAGTTGAGTTAGGCGTACGCCCTCAATCTCTGATCGGCGAGCAGGTTAAAGGGTCATATGATTGCGATTTTAAAGATCAGTATTTGGGGGTAAAGAATATGGGACAGGCCTTACTGTTTCCCCCAAAAAAAACAGATTATTTTTCAAATACTGTACATTATGTAGGTCCTCTATGCCCCGACTCTCTCAAACACTTCGTTTTCTACAAAATCCCTCCTTCCGACAATCGCAATCTGCTCTGATTGGCCAGCTGAACCAAAGCATTGTGATTGGCGTAAGTGATCTTAAAGATTCTAAAATGCATCTATTTTCGCGAAGGCCAATTAAAAGTGCTTTTGCTTTTGTCTGGTTAGAACAGAGCCATTTTAGGATTCAGTGGAAGAAGCCCCTGGGTGTCACATGTGCTTACGTCCTTGTCGGATCAGCCTTGGCCCACGAAGTTCTCAACCCCGCCACCTCTGCTCACTGTAGCCCGGCCTCAGCTCACGCATACGAGGGGCTTCCGCCTAGGCCGCTGTTGTTTTAGTTTTGGGAAAGCGAAACTACTGTGCCTTTGGTCTTCCAAAAGTGGACACGACTACAAATCAGTGGTTAAATTATATTTACAACACTGTTCCAGAACAAATCAACCGAAATATTCAGATGTGTCCAGCGCATTTTATGGAGGACTGGTTACTGATCCTGGTAGAGTAGTAACGTAGACTAAAATCTGCCGGCTGTTCTGACTCACAGACTGTAAGTTTTTTTTATATTTAAAGAATTTTCCACTGATAATTCAAACGTGAGTTTTGGGCAGTGTAGAGTAGCGCTTGTTGTTTATAATTTCTCCGATCACAAATGCAGACAGGGTTTTATGTTTAAGCGGCGCAATGCAACGCAACGCGTAAAAAGACAGTATAAGTCATTATAATCAGTAATTAGTCCCTAATGGAGCAAAAATAAATGTCTCATTGTAAGTCTTTTTTTTTGTACTCGTCGTATGGCCGGGACTACAGGCTCTGGCATCACAGTATGTGAGGGGCGTAACATTTCTGTCACACGATTGAGGTTTTCGGCCAATCACAATGCTTTGGATAGCTGGCCAATCAGAGCACACCCTGCTTTTTCAGACCAATGAGCTTTGTAAAAAAATTGACGCGTTTCAAAAAGGCGGGGCATAGAGGAGAAACAATAATGTACAGTATGTGGAAAATAATAGTTTTTTTTACTTTAAACCACATAAACACATTTCATTACACCAAATACACAAAATAATGTTCTTTTTATCAGCATCATATGACCCCTTTAATTTCTGTTTTTCTCCGTTCACAGAAGCGCTGCAGGTGCGTGATGCGACGATTGAATCCTCATGGTCTGTTGTTTATGCTACTATTTGCGCATATAAAGCTAAAGCACTGAATAAACATTTTAAAAAGACATTCTAATCTTACTGGTCAGTGATCGACTAATTAGCTTCGGTTGTCGGTCAGGAAAATAACCTAAATGAACAAAATGCTGTCATTCTACAATTCTCCACCAGATTCATATGCTGCGCGCAAGTTCAGGCTAACTCAAAAACTTGCGTACACTAGCTAAGACCAGACGTGAGATTTGATGAGATTTGATCGTAGATTGAAAGTTTGACCGTTTGAAACGCCATCGTACTTGGTGTCGCCTAAATGAGACCATTGCCCGTAATGCTCAATCCAACACCACAAGGAATAACAAAATTTTTCCCCCCCTACCAAAACTTATCATATACTCAACTTGTCGCCGTTTTATTTATTTATTTTTTTTTTTTTTAAATCATGCCTAATTGTTTAAGTGAAATATATTTTGTTGTCCTATTTATTTTATTCCTTTTATATATAAAATTTTATTCTGTTTTTCTTCCGTTCACAAAATTGCTGCTGGTATGTGATTTGACCATGTGTGAATCCTCAGGTTCTGTTGTTTATGCTCCTATTTGCACATGTAAAACTAAACCCCCGGGTAAATCATATATTTGTGATATTTATAATAGGTCACCGTACAGCATGCTAATTCCTACACAAGCACAGATATTCCCGAGCGCCATCAAACAAATTTACGCCAGGTTAATGTGATTCATGACAACATTGGTACTGCGGTCAATCTCATCATACAAATGATGGATCAGATCATAAATAATGGAGACAAACAAAATGTGCAGAGTGGTGGGTCCCCCGGACCAAGGTTGAAAACCACTGCCTTATTGTGTACAGGAAAAGATGGAGTATACAGCGTACATGTTGTTGGTTATGATGCTTTGAATGTCTAAATAGTTTGATGTCTTTTGCTTTGAGCCTAGTTAACTTGTAATTTGCCTTTTTTCACTTTAGACCTGATGACGCTAAAGGAGGAGAATCTCGAGCTTAATGAAATGGAGCAGAAGTATCAGTATGAGAGACATCATGATTTTATGACTGAAGAAATATCCAGAAAGACTGAAAAGACTTCCTCACAAAAAACAGCTCAGAAGATGGGAACTAGAAGTTCTTTCACCTGCCAAGAGTGTGGAAAGAGTTTCAATCAACATCGAACCTTGAAAGACCACATGAGAATTCACAAAGGAGAGAAACCTTTCACCTGCCAACAGTGTGGAAAGAGTTTCAATGAAAAAGGAAACCTTACTGTCCACATGAGAGTTCACACTGGAGAAAGGCCTTTCACCTGCCAGCAATGTGGAAAAGGCTTCTCTCAAAGAGGAAACCTTAAAGTCCACATGAAAATCCACACTGGTGAGAGCTCTTTTACTTGCCAACAGTGTGGAAAGAGTTTCACTCAAAAAGAGACCCTTAACAGGCACATGAGAATTCACACTGGAGAGAGCTCTTACACCTGCCAACAGTGTGGAAAGAGTTTCACTCAAAAAGGAAACCTTACAGTACACATGAGGATTCACACCGGAGAGAAGCCTCACACCTGCAAACTGTGTGGGAAGGGATTCAAACATAAAATAAGCCTTACCCTTCAGTAGTGATCACTTGTCTAATGGAACAGTCACACTGGAGAAAAACCATTCACATGCCAACAGTGTGGACAGCGTTTCACTCAAAAAGGAAACCTTAAAAAACACATGAGGATTCACACCGGAGAGAAGCCTTTCACATGCCTTCAGTGTGGAAAGAGTTTCAGACATAGAGTAGCCTTTAATCAGCACATGAGGATTCACTCAAGGGAGAACTGTTTTATATGTCAACAGTGTAGAAGGACTTTCACAAACATGAAACGCCTTAAGAATCACTTAATAACCCACACTGGAAAGAAGCCTTTCATGTGCCATCACTGTGGAAAGAGTTATATAAATAAAAGAAACCTTCAGACTCACATGAGATCTCGCACTAGAAACAGGTCTTTCACATGTCTTCAGCGTAAGAAAAGTTTAATATATCGAAGAAGCCTGAAACGTCATTTACAAATTCACTCTGGAGGAAAACAATTTAAATGCAATCAGTGTAATAAAAAATTCCTGTTGCCATCACACTTACAGATACACCTGAAAAGCCATGCAGATGTGAGACCCTATTCGTGTTCTTTGTGTGGAAAGCATTTTAAATGGCCTAGCAATTTACTATGGCACCAGAAAATATGTGTCTGTGTAAAATTAAGGCTACGCTCACACCACAGTTGAATGTGGGCCAAATCTGATTTTATGATAATCATACACATCTAAACAAGTAATGCTTCTACAACCACCACCCTGTTTTTCCCCTCCATTGTTACTTAATTTATTTGCATTAAACCTCTATTTAACCATTTTATACTTTGACGCTTCCTATTTTCTTACGTACACTTGAACTCGTGGCCATACCTCACCATCACCTTTGGTATACTTTCGGTTGTGGTGGATGCCCTCTAATTTCGTCTGTATAGAAGCGTCACTCCGTTTCTTATATTGATACTTTAGAATCAAAATATTAATTAAACTGTCTTGTTGTGAAGTGCTTCAGTGAAAAGAAATATTATAAATAAAATGACAAACTGAATTAAATATTGAACATCCCACTGCATTATAGGATTCATCTCCAAATGGTTCAATCTGTGTAAGAATTTTTTATTTTTTTTGATTAACAAAATACATGAAGAAGAAAGCTAAAATATTGATGCTATGGATGAAAATGTACTAAAAATCCACTGAGTAATCCATTTTTTGTAGAGATCTAAAAATCCTCTTGAGATTTGGACGTTTTGTGACGTTACATCTTTTGAATGGGTATTCCCTTGTGTCCCAATTATATGTCTCTGCAGGACACTAGGGGACATTGTCCAATCAATTAAGGTCCTTTCCCAATTTGTGGATATTTTACCCGATTAGCCCTAACCCACTAGGGGCTAGTTTTAGGGATGGGGATAGGGCTGGACCATTTTATCCAGTTGGGTAAAGCGGTTGATAAAAGCCCATTGATTGGGAAACTCCCTTCTTGCTCTGCAGAAACCTCCCTTTCCTGTGGCATCATTTTCTGAAAAGGGTTTCATTATCACTGGCTTATGATTGGATGCAGAGTCTTGTAGGCTTGAAGTTTGAGGTGGGCAAAGACCAAGTCAGAGAAATGGCTTTGTAGCAAAACAACTTTAAAATGAGACTCTCAACAGGAAAAACAAGAAACTAAGTAAAAGAAAGAAGAGTGTGGCAAGACTAGATCACTTATCTCTTTATGATGGTAGATGGTAGAACAGACTACAAGAACTGTCTAGAACAGTGGTTCCCAATCCTGGTCCTGGAGAACCCCCAACACTGCACGTTTTTGGTGTCTCTCTTATCTGACACTCACATTTGAGGTCTTGGAGTCTTCACTAATGAGCTGATGAGTTGAATCAGGTGTGTTTGAATAGGGAGACATCTAAAATGTGCAGTGTTGGGGGTTCTCCAGGACCAGGATTGGGAACCACTGGTCTAAAAGGACCAAAACTTTTTTGTGTCACGAGTTCTTGAGCTCTTTGTTCCACCCCTAAAAGCAGGAGGAGGACCTTTATCGCAAACAAACTGTGTTTTTACACTGAATGCAAACCGATTGATTGCCTTCTGATAATTCACACCTGCTCGCTAGGCGGCATTGACCAACAATGCATTTTTCCTCATATGTATCTTGTATATGGCTTTAACGTCATCCGCTGCTCAAAATACAGCATTAAATTAAAACAAATAAAGTTTGGTTCTTCACCAGAAACCAGGGCGGCGTTTCCGTATGGCGGAGTATGGCAGCCGCCATACCCTAGACCAGTCAGGTGTGCCATGGAAAATTATCCAAACTTCTTATCTCTATTATATTTTGTATTATACGCTTCATTGTTGTTTAATACAAATTAGCATGTAACTCAAATACACAAGAAAAACAAAGCGCCCATACAGCTACAATAAGAGTTATAACCTGTTGATGAAAGCGTGTAATGCAATGCAATGCAATGCCTCAGATACAGCCGTTCTAATGACAGACAAAACACAGATCTCTGTCATTCTCTGGTCAAAAACCTTAACTCCATGAGATTGATATTCATAAAATGTTGAGTGCAAGTGTCTGATAACTCTGACGACGCAGTTTAAGTATTGAAAATAAAAATAAAAACTTTTCTATCTTTGTTTTTTTCAGTGCTTAATGGTGTGCCGTAGGATTTTTTATTTATCAAAACTACCCCCCACACTTTAAAAAAAAAAAACATGCACTATTATGCCACTGCCATCCCTATGGTTTTGTGAAACACCGCCACTGCCAGAAACACAAACCATCTGTAATGCTTCAAAAACATCATAAAATATAATCAGAGGTACAATTAGCATCAAGCTATCACTTCAAATGTATGTGATTATTAAAGGGATAGTTCACCTAAAAATGAAAATGTTGTCATCATCTACTAACCCTCATGTCATTCAAACGACATGAAAAAGAAGAAAGAAGGTAAATGAACATAAAAGAAGATTATTTTGAAGAATGGTCTCCATTGATTTCCATAGTATTTCTTTCCCTACTATGGAAGTAAGTGGGGACTGTTTTATTACCAGGCATTACGTTCAAAATATCATCTTTTGTGTTCAGCACAAGAAACCTACAGATTTAGATTGACATGAGGATGAGTAAATTATGGCAAAATTTAAATTTTTGGGTGAAATACCCTTAAAGGGGAGGTTGATTGTGATTTCACTTTTTTAACTTTAGTTAGTGTTTAATGTTGCTGTTTGAGCATAAACAATATCTGCAAAGTTACGACGCTGAAAGTTCAATTGTTTTTTTAAATTATGGCTGTTTAATGCCTACAGTTATGACTCGTAGGGACTACAACGATCACCTCCCGGGCTGACATCACAAACCCAGAAATTTACATAAACCCCACCCCCGGGAACATGCGACAAAGGGGACGGGGCCATGTTGCGCTGTTTTAGAGAAGAGGAAGAGTTGTTGCCATTCCGTCAAAACTAGGGGTGCACGAAAAAAATCTATTCATATATGAATCGCAATTCTGTCTTCTAACCATTGTAATGGATTCACAAGTTTCAAAATCAATGTTCTAGAGCAGCGGTTCTTAATCTTGTTCCTCGCGTCCCGCTGCTCTGCACACGCTCTGCTCTGCATCTCTCTCTCTCACCTATTCAGATCATCAGCTCGTCAGCTCCACACTGAACTGTGTCCAATTATGCACTTTAATGTGTCAGACAGACAGATATTTTCTCACATAGCTACGAAGAAGCGTTAAACAGATGCGCCCGGTGGTTTCCATGGGTAACATCCAATACGTGCTGTCCAAACACTCTTACTTGTTACAAAAATGCTACATGCAATCATGTATTCTGCTGTCTTAAAGCTTTAATCAGGATACAACTATAGATTAGAAGCTAACATAAGCAGTTGCATTTACAAGTAACAGCATGAGACAACAACAAATAAAAAACATACCATTCTGAAACGTCTGTAAGAGACGTGCTGCACAGTTCTGCGCACTCCTCTTCACTAATATTCGCCTTGGTCGCATTGGCTCAAATTGAAACATATTGATGCCGTTGTTTACAATACAACCAGAACACATGCCACTGAGGTGAGGGGCGTGACGCTTAGACACGCACTAGAGGCTGTTTAGCCAATCACAACACACTGGACAGGCTAACCAATCTGAGCCCATTGCGTATTTCTGAGTGAGGGGCTTCATAAAACCAGGAAATCATCAGAGCATTCATAAGGGAGGCGACAAGAGCGGTGTAGAATAAAGGTGAATTATGTAAGGCATAACTGATGATGGGCCGTTGAATTCTTAGACAATAATGCACACCCGAGATGGTGTTACACCTTGGGTGTGCATTATTTTCTAAGAATTCAACGGACAGGAGTGGATTATTCTGCTTATACTATGGTTACCATACCTCAAGACATCGATCAGATGATATTTTTAAAGGGATTCGTCCGGTTTTTGTACTAAAATCGCTATTGTGAGTTGGATTATTTCTTCCGCATCTCATCCAATGCCTCCGTTGCTAATTCCAAAATGTCATTTTAGACCTAGTAACGGAGGCTTGAGCCATTGATAGCAGACTAATGCAGCTAATAACTAAGTTATCAGAGAGAGAGAGAGAGATTAACCCATTTAATCCCACCGGTCACAATTGTGACCACAATTTTTGCTCGCATATTTTTCTGTAATATTAAAAAGCAACTCTTATTATGAAGCACATGTTCATATATATAATGAAAATTTAAGATGTCTACATGAGTTCAGGGCAGGTCTAACATGATTGGGTAGTTTGGCCATGTGACCATACACATTCATTTCCTGGTACTGCCATCTTAATGGAAGGATGATGTCAAAGCTCAGAAATGACAGGTAAGTTTTCCAAGTTAATTTTTGAATAGCTTCTACATTTTTTGCATACATCATCATTAAAGGGTTATATATACGTACATATTGAAATTATATTATTACATGGTTTATTCTGTTGTCAAACTGCTGATAATTGAAGACGGTCACAATTGGTATAACACAGGGAGTCTATGTACCCCATATGTCATTCTGTGTTATTCTGATGAACTCTCTTTCAGACTGACCTTAAGTCAAGTTTTGGATTTACTTGATGCTGATGATCCAGGGCCTGCAATTTGCAATATAGCAGTGGTCCCAAAGACAGAGAAGGATGCAATAGAAAGCGACTGTGGTAGCGATGCATCTGACATGGATTTTACTGGTGACTCCGCTCACCTACCATCAAGAATCTTGAATTCTACTGCAGAACTGTTTAGATCTGATCATTTTGAGGAGGTTGAACCTGCCTGCGAGGACCAACCAAACTTCACAATACGAACAAGAAGTCTCACAAAAGAGCTTGAAGCTGCTGCATCCTCTTTATTGTTATCTTCAGATGCTACTACTGCCACCATACCAGTGTCCAAGGCAGAAAGCATCTCTGCTCCTCTGATTAAAAGGAACAACAAGAGCAGACATTTCAGAAAGTCCAAAAAAACTGCAAAAAGCCATTTGCCTGACTACATTGTGTATGAACCAACAGCAGCACAATGTCTAAAGGCAACAAATGCAAATCCATTGGATGTATTTTTAGCAATGTACCCACCATCTCTGAGAGAGCTTACCATAGAAATGTCAAATCTCTACTCTGTTCAGAACAAAGACAAACCTCTTAATTTAAGCATGGAGGAACTGCTGGTATTCTATGGTGTACTCCTCACCTCTGGATATTGTACTGTTCAACGACGGCATTTGCTCTGGTCACTAGATGACGATGTCCACAACAACAGCATCTCCAATGCTATGAGAAGAAACAGATTTGATGAAATTATGGCATCCATCCATGTTGTGGACAACACAAAGTGCAACGATGACCCCTTCTTTAAGGTGAGGCCAATCTTTCAGGAGCTCAATAGCTCATACAAAATTCTGCCATTCAGTAAGTGGCTGTCAGTTGATGAGAGCATGATTCCCTACTATGGGCGCCACGGGTACAAACAGTTCATAAAGGGAAAACCAATCCGCTATGGCTATAAGGTTTGGAGCCTGGCATCTTCAGGGGGTTACCTCTACCACATGGAGCCTTATGCTGGAGTGCATAGCCTTCTTCCAAAGACCGGGCTAGGTCAAGGGCCCAGCATAGTGCTGGGTTTGGCTGAAAAAGCTGGTGTTCCAGGAGGATGCAACTTCATGCATGACAACCTCTTCACCACATTATCCCTGATTGATGAGATGACAAAGCGAGGATATGGGTGCACTGGGACCCTGCGGCAAAACCAGATGTTTGATGTGCCATTCAAACCAATTAAGGAATTCCAGAAGTTACCGAGGGGCTCCACTGAATTTCTGTCTGAAGGAGAAAAGCTACTGGTGAGGTGGAGAGACAACAGTGTGGTCACTGTTGCAAGCAATGTGGAAAATGTCTACTCTGAGGCACCAGTTAAGAGATGGAACAAGGAAAGAAAGGCATATGACTACCTCCAGCAACCTCAAATAATCCGCTCCTACAACCAGCAAATGGGAGGAGTAGATCTACATGATCTTCAGGTGTCTCGTTACCACAGCACAATAAGATCAAAAAAGTGGTGGTGGCCAATTTATGCCTGGACTCTCCACAGTGCTGTGGTCAACAGTTGGCTGTTCCACAGAGATGTCATGAATGGTGACTACGATCTCCTTGGATTTCAGCGAGTAGTCGCCCAAAGTCTCCTGAAAAAATTTGGTATTGCACCAAAAGGTCATGGGAGGCCATCCTCAATGTTGGCTGCTGTGACTGATATACCCAGGTTTGATGGTGTTGCTCACTGGCCAATAAACACAGGCAAGCAGATTCTTTAAAGATGTTTTATGAACCATAGCATCTGCAAATATGCTCCAAAAGCTATACAAAATAGAAATCTATGTCTAAGTATTCCTTTTGTTTAGCAGGAAATAGGTTTGTCAGATGTCGTGTCTGTGAGGGTCGCACATCATTTGGCTGTGAGAAGTGTGCCAGGCCAATGCACATTGAGTGCTTCAAGAAGTTCCATAACGTCTGAGGGAGGTGTCATCTAATCCATGAGTTCCATGAGTTCCACACCAGGACACATTTGTGATTTGTTTTTTAATAATTCCAGTTACGTCTGAGGGAGGTGTCATCTAATCCATGAGTTTCAAACCAGCACACAGTTGTGATTGTTTTTTAATATTTCCACTGTTATGTCCGAGGGAGGTTTCATCTAATCCATGAGTTCCAAACCAGCACACAGTTGTGACTGTTGATTGATAATTGTTGTGACAATTGATTGATATTAATGTATTGTTACATGCTTCTTGACATTGTTACATGTTTCCTACCATAGGCTCATATTTCATCATGTTTATTTATAATTTTTTTTTTACTTATTCCTTAATTTTGAAAAACCTTAAGTTTTTTTTCATTTTGTAATTTTACTTATTTATTATGTTATTTATTTCGGTTTATAATGAAGTCTATAATAATTACCTTCTAAGTTCCTATAATTTGTCATTTTGTCATAATTTTATATATTTATTTGTGCCAAACTGCTGCATAAGATTGATGTTTTGTTCTTTTTGAAACTGAGTCAGACAATGTTTACTTCTTTGTTAATGGAATAAAATACTTGTTTCAACAATTTAAACCAGTCTTTAAACTAATTTCTGTAGATTTGTCATTTTGTAAATGCATTTACGCTATAGACCTAGACTCCCTGTGTTCTACTACCGGTCACAATTGTGACCAGACATAAAACCCATTTTTCATGGACTTTTCAATAATTTTTTTAAATAATTGACATTGATTGTTTAATATCCTTACAAATATCACACAAATTCATATATGTCATTTCTGGGAAAAATTTGGGATTACTCATGGCGTCACATATAAACAATTAATATAATATATATATATATATATATATATATAGATATATATATATGCAGTGGGGGAAAAAAAAAAAAGTATTTAGTCAGCCACCAATGTGCAAGTTCTCCCACTTAAAAAGATTAGAGAGGCCTGTAATTTTCATCATAGAAATACCTCAACTATGAGAGACAAAATAAAAAAAAAAAAATCCAGAAAATAACATTGAAGGATTTTTAAAGAATTTATTTGAAAAATTATGGTGGAAAATAAGTATTTGGTCAATAACAAAAATTCATCTCAATACTTTGTTATATACCCCTTGTTGGCAATGACAGAGGTCAAACGTTTTCTGTAAGTCTTCAAAGGGTTTTCACACACTGTTGCTGGTATTTTGGACCATTCCTCCATGCAGATCTCCTCTACAGCAGTAATGTTTTGGGGCTGTCGCTGGGCAACAAGGATTTTCAACTCCCTCCAAAGATTTTCTATGGGGTTGAGATCTGAGACTGGCTAGGCCACTCCAGGACCATGAAATGCTTCTTACGAAGCCACTCCATCGTTGCCCGGGCGGTGTGTTTGGGATCATGTCATGCTGAAAGACCCAGCCACGTATAATCTTCAATGCCCTTGCTGATGGAAGAAGGTTTTCACTCAAAATCTCACAATACACAGCCCCATTCATTCTTTCGTTTACACGGATCAGTCGTCTGGTCCCTTTGCAGAAAAACAGCCCAAAGCATGATGTTTCCACCCCCAAGCTTCACAGTAGGTATGGTGTTCTTTGGATGCAACTCAGCATCTTCCTCCAGAGCTCTGTTCAGATCGTTCGCCAAGACCAAATGCATTAACATTGTCATATCCTTCACCATGCTAAAATCTTCAGAGAGTTGTCATGATTGAAATATATATCAATTATCTATCAATATTATCTATATATACTGATAGACTATATTTATATATATATATCTATATATATATAATATATATATATATATATAGTAGATATATATAAAATAGGAAATTCATATTGTAATATTTATATAATGTTGTGCGCTATCTGTCACGTCAGTAGATCACACATGCGCTGATAGCGCTGAAGTGAACTAACCCTGGAACTTAACCAGCAGGTTATCTTCAGAGAGCAAGTTAGTATGGTTACTTACATACCCTGAAAGTAACCTCAGATTTTGGAACCGAAAGCTGAGGTTATATGCTCTCTTATCCTCAAACATACCCGGATATGTCACATAACCTGCTTTCTGGAATTACCCCACAGAAGAGACTCATCAAAGAAGAAAAACAAAGAAAAGCAAAACCAAGAAAAACAAAACCAAGAAACATAATAAGAACAAGAAGAAGAGCAAGAAGAATGAATATGACAAGATAAAACGAGGTATACACAGTTGTCTTTTTATGGTTGTTTTTTTCCATTTACATCATAGTGAATGTTACATAATATATATATTTTTTTTTTGCAATGCAGATAGTTATTCTTCTATGACACCGTTTTAGTGCCACCTACCGTTAACAACCTAAAACCCCTAAATCAACTTATGAAGATCAAAGTCGTAATATTTGAGATTAAAGTCGTAATTTTTTGAGAATAAAGTTGAAATACTTTGAGAATAAAGTCGAAGTGTTTCGAGAATAAAGTCAAAATTATGTGAATTAAATAGTAGCAATTAAAGTTAGAGCATTGCCTATATTGCGCATGCAAATGGCCCGGACTGGGAGCACCAGGAGAAGTTGCCAGGCCACCAGAATTGATTTGAATATATGTGGGATTATTAGCAGAAATCATACCATGTGTCATACTCTCAGGCAGGGGCTGTGCTAGGGGTGGGCTAAGGGGGCTGAAGCCGAATGTTTTTATTACCAATTCTTGTGCGCATCAAGATTGAGTTTTCATGTGCATTAAAATCATTTCTATTAAACTTGCACTTAAACAGCAAAATGCAGCTGCTTCAGGTATCTTTAACTTACAGTAGCCTAAAAATTCATAATACCGATCTCACCATCTGTCAAAATGAAATTATTGTTTCGGTATAGCAACAAATATCGATTTTTTTCTAGTACACACAAACGCATTTAGAACAATTATATAAACAGATTGGTTAGCATTTAGCATGGTCTGTGGCAGACCTAAGTGTCAGGGCAACAAAATTCAATAAAAAAATAAGATAATATTAAGTGATTTAAATCATACAGAAAATATTGTCTTTTTGCTCTATTTCGCGAAAATGTTTGTAAACAAAACCATGTTGTGCATCTCTGCACACAGCAGTGTTTCGTTACTGAATGAATTAGCATTTTTTGAACGTGCTGAGCAGTGATTCATTGACAATGAATAAAAGCAATGTCTTCATTCCTGAATGAATCAGCCATTTTGAACAAATTTGGTGTAATAAAGGACCCTCATCGACCTGCGCCACATACTGCTAATTTTAGTCTCATTTTTAAAAGGATCATTATATTTTTTTAATATTTCATATGTTGTGTTCTAAATTTAAATTAAAGAGCATGAAAAACATTATTTTAAGACATATTGTTTGCATTTCGCTATAAAACGGACAGAATTTGAAAGCTGAGACTTTGGAATTACTCCTGGTGCTTCCAATCCGGGCCATTTGCATGCACAATAGGCTATAGAATATATTCTCAAAAAAATATTATAACTTCAATCTCATTATTCATATGGATTAATTCTCATAATTGTGACTTTCTCAAAATATTTTGACTTTATTCTCATAATTTCAACTTTATTCTCGTAATTTCGACTTTATTCTCTAAATATTTCGACTTTATTCTTGTAATTTTCATTTTATTCACGAAATATTTTGAATTATTTCCATAATTTCAATTTTATTCTTGAAATATTACGACTTTAATCTCGTAATCTTAGAATTTTTACCATTTTTAAACGTGGCACTAAACGAATCGTATTCTTCCATATTGTTCAAGACAACTGAAAATTAAATGAAAATACATTCCAGGATGGAAGTCATTTGCAATGCAATCTAGGAAAACCCACCATATGGTGAAATCTTACCTATTATAGGCAGGGCTGGACTGGGACAAAAAATCGGCTCTGTCATATATACAGTGGGTACGGAAAGTATTCAGACCTCCTTAAATTTTTCACTCTTTGTTATATGGCAGCCATTTGCTAAAATCATTTAAGTTACATTTTTTCCTCATTAATGTACACACAACACCCCATATTGACAGAAAAACACAGAATTGTTGACATTTTTGCAGATTTATTAAAAAAGAAAAACTGAAATATCACATGGTCCTAAGTATTCAGACCCTTTGCTCAGTATTTAGTAGAAGCACCCTTTTGATCTAATACAGCCATGAGTCTTTTTGGGAAAGATGCAACAAGTTTTTCACACCTGGATTTGGGGATCCTCTGCCATTCCTCCTTGCAGATCCTCTCCAGTTCTGTCAGGTTGGATGGTAAACGTTGGTGGACAGCCATTTTTAGGTCTCTCCAGAGATGCTCAATTGGGTTTAAGTCAGGGCTCTGGCTGGGCCATTCAAGAACAGTCACAGAGTTGTTGTGAAGCCACTCCTTCGTTATTTTAGCTGTGTGCTTAGGGTCATTGTCTTGTTGGAAGGTAAACCTTCGGCCCAGTCTGAGGTCCTGAGCACTCTGGAGAAGGTTTTCGTCCAGGATATCCCTGTACTTGGCCGCATTCATCGTTCCCTCGATTGCAACCACTCGTCCTGTCCCTGCAGCTGAAAAAAAACCCACAGCATGATGCTGCCACCACCATGATTCACTGTTGGGACTGTATTGGACAGGTGATGAGCAGTGCCTGGTTTTCTCCCCACATACCGCTTAGAATTAAGGCAAAAAGTTCTATCTTGGGCCTATACGACCAGCGAATCTTATTTCTCACCATCTTGGAGTCCTTCAGGTGTTTTTTAATGTGTCTTGCACTAAGGAGAGGCTTCCGTCGGGCCACTCTGCCATAAAGCCCCGACTGGTGGAGGGCTGCAGTGATGTTGACTTTCTACAACTTTCTCCCATCCCGACTGCATCTCTGGAGCTCAGCCACCGTGATCTTTGGGTTCTTCTTTACCTCTCTCACCAAGGTCTTCTCCCCCGATAGCTCAGTTTGGCCGGACGGCAAGCTCTAGGAAGGGTTCTGGTCGTCCCCAAACGTCTTCCATTTAATGATTATGGAGGCCACTGTGCTCTTAGGAACCTTAAGTGCAGCAGAATTTTTTTTGAAACCTTGGCCAGATCTGTCCCTTGCCACAATTCTGTCTCTGAGCTATTCAGGCAGTTCCTTTGACCTCATTATTCTCATTCGCTCTGACATGCACTGTGAGCTGTAAAATCTTATATAGACAGGTGTGTGGCTTTCCTAATCAAGTCCAGTCAGTATAATCAAACACAGCTGGACTCCAATGAAGGTGTAGAAACATCTCAAAGATGATCAGAAGAAATGGACAGCACCTGAGATAAATATATGAGTGTCACAGCAAAGGGGTTTGAATACTTAGGACTATGTGATATTTCAGTTTTTCTTTTTTATAAATCTGCAAAGAATGTCAACAATTCTGTGTTTCTGTCAATATGCGGGTGCTGTGTGTACATTCATGAGGGAAAAAAATAACTTAAATGATTTTAGCAAATGGCCGCAATTTAACAAAGAGTGAAAAATGTAATGGGGTCTGAATACTTTCCGTACCCACGGTATATATATATATATATCACACACATAATAGTCGTGGCCTAATGGTAGAGAGCGGACTCGTAAACCAAAGGGTTGTGGGTTGAGCAAAGGGCACCGACCCCCAACGCCTACAGGGGCGCCGCAGCAAAAAAAGGTGCCACTTATCGGGTGTGTGTGTTCATGTTGTGTGTGTGTTCACGGTGTGTGTGTGCACTTATGGGTTAAATGCAGAGCACTAATTCGGAGTATGGGTCACCATACTTGGCACATGTCATGTCACAGTCACTTTTTTTTTTTTTCCTATAGCAGTCAAAGTTTTTGAACAGTAAGATTTTTATGTTTTTTAAAGAAGTCTCTTATGCTCAGCAAGGCTGCATTTATTTTATCCAAAATACAGCAAAAGCAGTAATATCGTGAAATATTTTACAATTTAAAACAACTGTTTTCAATTTTAATACAGTTTAAAATGTAATTTATTCCTGTGATTTCAAAGCTGAATTTTTAGCATCATTACTCCAGTCACATGATCCTTCAGAAATCATTCAAATATTCTGATTTGCTGCTCAAAAAAACATTTATTATTATTATTATTATTATGTTGAAAACAGCTGAGTAGAATGTTTTCAGGTTTCTTTGATGAATATAAAGTTCAGAAGAACAGCATATATCTGAAATAGAAATTTAAAGCATCCTTGCTAAATAAAAGTATTAATTTCTATCATTCCCCCCCAAAAAACAAAAAAAAATTATACTGACTCCAAGCATTTTAATGGTATATGTATAATGTTACAAAAGCTTTTTATTTCAGATCAATGCTGATCTTTTGATTTTTCTATTGGATCTTTCTTACTGCTCAAAAAATTTTGACTAGTAGTGTATGTAGTGTCTTCTTCTCCTCCTGCCTTGCTCTTTGGCCCGCATCACTCACTGCAGAGCAAGCCTGTTCTTGATAAATCTGCTGTGAAAAATGCCCGGTATGCCCGATTACCAATCCAGCCCTGATTATAGGTTTTGATACCATATTGGCTTGGTTCAAGCCAACTTCCAAAACATAACAAAAGTTATGGCTATCTGAAGTTGGCTGATCACCATGATTTTCAGGAAAATAATTTTGAGAAAAACTGGTTTAAAGAGAGGCAATGAAAATAAAAGCACAACAGTCAAGTATCACAAGTAAAAGTCACTTTATTGTGGTAAAAGACTTATTTTGGTCACTGTATGTTGTAAAAGATACAAAATGACCCCAAGGAAAACAAAACACTTGCAAACATTCGAACATTAAGTGTATATCTGTTTATAAAACATCACAGATTACAGCATGCAGGCTATCTCCAATTATTCTCCTGTTCTACTACACTGGATTAATAATACATAACTAGACACAGTTCAGAACTGTAACTTGTAGTTTTGTGTTCTGAACTTGTAGTTTTATTTCACGCTGTCACCGTTTGAACTAAATGAACGTAATGCATAGCGTTAATATGAAAATGATGCTGGTCCCTTTAAGAACAAGAGCTCTGTTAAGAGCGCTATACTGCTTCATTACACAAGCAAGCAGACTATAGCTAACGTTACCCCGAACTTTGCATGCCGTAGTTCACACAGGACTTGTGGAATATGTGCATCGATACACCTTTATATATGTTACATGGCTTATTTTGATAGGTGAACTGCCTTTATAGTTTTAAGGGAAAGCACCTCTGCAGCGTGTTAGCAAGCTAGAAAGACAGTCTTTTCTGCTTGCCACAATAAATCACTATTTTTCTGCACAAGTGAATTTTGCCAAGATATTTTCAGCGATGACAGACAATATGTTATAGAATAATAATTTAATGAAAGCCCAATTTTGACAAAAAAAATGACTATTTGACCTATAGTCAAATGACCTATTTTTTGAATTTCCTGAAAATGTCCCAGTGCAACATATGAAGGGTTTTTCTAGATTGCATCACATTTTTATTAGTCAAGATACATTTGTGTATGTAAGAAAGTAATTTAAGTCATTAAGTAAACCACCAATTAGGTTTAGGGTAATTCATATGTTTAGAGTGATTGAACTCACTAGGTTATGCAGTAGTACACTGACAAGTACTGACAGGTTTCCTGTCAGAACAGAAGGCATAGATCTTTCTGTATGAGTTTGGTTAAGCAGATGGTCTCAAGAGCAGCATACTTTTTTCTACTCTTAGTACCCCAAAAATATGTTTACAAATTGATAAGAAACTTTTTAACTAGTCTGGAAAAATAAACCACACAAAATTAAGAAAAATATCCTTGTCAATAAATTATTTGAAGGCAGGCTAAGGGTGTTTTAACACTTGAGTCCTCTTTAAAAGAACCAAACCCAGACCCCTTTAAGTGGACCAAGAGGTGGACCAAGTTTAAAAGGGCCCAGTTTTCTTTGTGTTCACACTATCGCAGTTCCTGAAAGAAGACTCTCAGATCCTTTTTTGGTCCACTTAAGTAGTAATGGTTTCTCAGACCTCTTTGTGTTCAGACTGTTGCTTTTTGGATCTAGTTCAGTTCAGTGTTTGAAGGCTGACATTATGGCCTCCAAAACTGGAATATTTTTATCTTTTGCACAATAATAAAATAAAATATAACATAATAAACTGCTTTAAATTTGTGGGGAAGTCGTGGCCTAATGGTTAGAGAGTCGGACTCATAACCCAAAGGTTGTGGGTTTGAGTCTCGTACCGGCAGGGATTGTAGGTGGGGGGAGTGAATGTACAGCACTCTCTCCCACCTTCAATACCACGACTGAGGTGCCCTTGAGCAGGGCACCGAACCCCCAACTGCTCCCCCACAGCATAAATGGCTGCCCACTGCTCCGGGTGTGTGTTCACGGTTTGTGTGTGTTCACTGCTCCGGGTGTGTGTTCACGGTGTGTGATGGGTAAATGCAGAGCACTAATTCGGAGTACGGGTCACCATACTTGGCCACATGTCACTTCACTAAATTTTTTAGGTACAGTACATGCATCCTTAAATGCAGCATCAAAATAAAATGCATATTATTAATCGTATGAATAATAGATTCTACTGATTCTCATATTAGGCTGCTGTACTACAACAACATACACTGCACAGATCAATTGATACACATGCGATTTCTTTCCCAGATGTTTACATTGGATTGAGACAAAACCAACTGTGTTTATGTGAACCATGAGTGTTTTTGACAGTTGAAACAATAAAACGCTAAAGAGAGTGTAGTTTAGCCCCCACTGGGATGTGCGCGCTTGTAGCCTAGGCTATATCAAAAAGTTTAACCCTTTCTGACACAGTTTGGAGCGGTTTTGAAATTAAAAATATGAATGTACGTTGTTGAGTGAAAAATTTGTAGAGATCTGCCAGAAGAAGCAGCCACTATGAACAGCTGATTTGTACGGAAACATCTGATGGCCAAACTACATCGGAATTCGCAAATGGAAAAATCAAGTGAACCCGGGCCGATTTTTGTTCACAATGCACGTTTTAGTGAACCATAACTTTAGCCGAAAGCGAACCGTACTCAGACCCCCTCCCGAGATGGTTTCGGTTCGGTTCTCTTCTGAGGGGTCTGAGATCGTTTGGTGTGTTCACATATGGGCCAAAAATCACGTGAACCGCACTCAGATGTCTGAAAAGGACCAAGTGTGAAAACACCCTAAATGTTCTTGACTTTAAAATTCACTTGGCTTAAAAACTTTTTATAAAGGACAAAGAAACATATGGCCCTGTTTTTTTTATAAAATAAATTGGTTGGGGGGGTATCTTTGTCATTGAGGTATTAATTTTAGTTTGATTATTTTTCAGCTAACAATGTTCGTGATGTCATACATCCAGGCACGTGCACAGGTAGGGCTCAACCTGTGCAAAGCACATGCCCTTTTTTGCCCTACACTACGAAGTGCACTTTTTGGGGAGGTGGTTTTTTTTTTTCAATAAATCAATGATATTGGTCACCCTTTACATCTGTCTGTCTGCTTTACAAATATTTAGCTAATGAAAGGTATTAAAAAGAGCTTGAGACTAAATCTTGTTGGATCCACTCAAACTGTCAGTAAAACCTCATAACTCCACACCCTCTATCTTCACTGAATGAACTGAATTACCACAGCAGCTGAACTAGGTCTGCAAAGGTAAATAAAGATATTGTTGTTTGAATAAGTACAGCGTTTTATTTACGCAAGAAACACTATGTCTATAAAGTCTCATAATTTATATATTTGAAACTGAGCTCCGCGCCCCTATAGCTACAACAAACACCTGGTGATGAAAACATAACGCCGCCGTTTTAATGACGGACAAAACGCACATTTGCACACATTCACTGGTCAAAAACCCCGTAACTGCATTTGAGTTTGACACAAAGCGATTGAGTGATCCTCATCACCTAGGTAAAATATATTTCTAAGAAATTTATGATTGCTGATATACACTTAATTTATTAACATTTAATCACATTATATGGTCGCATGGCTAATTCATTTTTACGCTGTTAATATGCATGTATTCAAGCTAGCTAATTTTTTTATCTAGTATTCTATACTCTCCTCTCGTCTTCAAATGTATTAACGTAGTAAAACATGGTTTTACTACAGTAATGTTGCTGTAACCAAAAAAAACTTTACAGAATCAAATCACTGTGAAATCTTTATATTTTATCATGCATAATGTAATACATTATATATATTACATAGCTAAAAAATTATTTTTCTTCAAACATAATTTTATTGAACTTTGTGTCATAATGTATGTGTATATACAGTGGGGAAAAAAAGTATATATATATATATATATATAATATATATAATAATACAATTAAAAAAAGAGGGAGTACACAAGAGCAATTCACAAACACAGAACCCTACAAATAATAATGACAACTACCCAAGAGGCCCATTGTTATAGCCTACTTTACAACTAGATGGCCAGATATCCTTTGCACTGTATAATGCCAAACTATCATACCATGTCCTTTTTCCAGGCCAAGTCTATTAGTCCTGACTTCCACCTTTTGAGATTTAGAAATTAAGTAGTCTTTAAAAGCCATGTATTATAATAGTGTATACAGGTAAGACCTATAGACCTAAGAAACACCCTAGCATATATATATATTATGGGTTATAATAGTGAATAAATCTAAAGCTTTGAGGACTATTAGTGGCCGGGTTCATTTAGTTGTCATTAAGGGGGGGGGGGGGTGCACTTTTTGCAGTTTCAGCACATGCCCCTCAAAAGGTCTGTGCACGGCCCTGCATACATCACTATAAAAGGCTGTTGAAGCTTGACAAGATGTGGAGCAACCATGACCAATGCCTCCAAAGAGAAGGTGTCTCACGGAATGCAGTGGCCCAGCTCACTCCAATCGCAGAGCTGTACTTTGCAAACAGGGAGCAATTTAACAGCATCAGCTTCACACCAGGGAAGTTAGCTGAGCTTGCTCAAAAGTGCAGAGAACACATTGTAGGGGATGTACAAAAAAAAGTGCTATCAATGAAAAAGAAAGGATCACTTTTGCCTTTTTGTCTAAATAAGTGATGTTTAAAAAAAGAATATGTTTGCAATGTTGGCTATGTTCACTATTTGCTAAGAGTATGTTTGCATGTGTTTATATTTCTTTGTTAACTGTTATTTGCAACCGTGTTGTTTGAACTGAAGGGAACATTGTATTGTTACAAAAACATTTTTTATTTTTCTGAAAACAGGCTTCATATTTTTGGTTTTCATGTTTGATTCTCTCCTGTCTGTATTTTTTTTTTTTTTGACAGCAGTTCATTAAAAGCAGTTGGTTGGACAAACTGATGACTCTGGTATTTATTTCCCATTTGGCAGATACTTTATGTACTTGTACTGTGTTGTTATTTTATTAATCTTAAATCAAATACTTACCAGTGTCGGTACTAACTGTCTGCTGAACATCCACTGTCTAACAGCTATGCTGTCTGTGATGTTGGCCAGCAAGAGTCATTCAACAGCATTTCTTAGATTGTCACTTCATTTTGATGGGCCTAATGTGACAACAGGTGAATAGATGAATGTACCTCAAAGTAAAATGACTGTCTACTGAAAGGTAATTTATATGCAACAAACAGTTAGAAGAGCTCTTTTGAAAATACTTGCGAAAGCAAAAGATCTGGAGTAAGTATCCTTATATATGTTTAAAGTTCATTTGAAATGATCTTGTGTTGCTACTTATAGACAACTAAATGTGTACTGAAAGTCTGTTGATACACTGGTTAACAGCTACATGCTGACTACTAAAATGCTCTTACTTTGCCATATAAAAGTACTGAGAACTTGTTGAGGATTTGTTGCATGTCTGCTAATATGTTGTTGAACATCTACAACCTAAATTGATAACATATAGATAACACTTTTCTGACCAAATGTTTAATAGATGCTTACATGTTATAGACATTGTAATGATTGCTACAGAATGTTTAATAGACAATCTACAAATACTACTCTGATGAGAGTAAGTAGATATGCACTTGCAAAGTAACTTATAGTCAGCAGATTATCTATAGGGGGACCATCAAAATAAAGTGTGATTTTTAGCAGTTTTTGAGGTCTCCCCTTTAATTACATTGTTCGAGTCTCCCTCTCCCTGTATGGGTTTAGAAAAATTGGTCAACCAGTTTAACTCTTCTTGTTTAGATATTTTAGACATTGTGGCTCCTTTTGAAGTCAGGAAAAAAAGGTCAAATCACAGCCCTGGTTGAAGAGTACTACCCGTGCTGTGGAAGGGCTCAACGTAAATAGCTTAAAGGTAAATTACAGGTCTCTTATGAGATTTTGAAGAATCGTTTGAGCGAGTATCAAGTTGTTAAATTTGTTAGATCAAGTTATTTTTTCTGGCATTATTTCCAGAAATTGTCATAATTGTAGAGTTATTTTTTCTCCTGTTAATGCTGTGCTGCATCCTGTTGCTACTCCATTACTAACTCCTTCTGTTGACGTGCGAAAAGTTCTTAAACTTTTTCATTGGTAAGATTACTGGAATTAGATCTCAGATTTCATCTGTTAGCAATGACTTTATTGATTCTGTTGTCCCTTCTAAACAATTAACCTATTTTACTCTTGTTTCTCTTCAGCAATTTAAAGATATAATTGCTCATATGAAGCCTACCAGGTCTCCAGGTGATGTGATTCCTTCTTCTTTGTTTAAGCAGTTACTTGATTCCACTGGCCCAAGTATTTTGTCTATTAGATATTTTAGTTTATCATCTGGTGTTGTTTCCGGCCAGTTTTAAGCATGCAGTTATTCAGCCGCTTTTCAAAAATTAAAAAATAAACTTTGACATGAGTAGTTTTTGCTTCATTCCGTAATTGCCTTTTTAAGATACTGGAAAAAATTGTGTATGCATAGCTTAATTAATTTTTAATGAGGAATATAATATTAGATACATTCCAGTCAAGTTTTAGAGCTGGCCATAGTACAGATTCTGCACTTTTAAGGGTTTCTAATGACATCCTATGAGGTGTTAATTCTGGAAGCTGTGTTGTCTTATTTCTGTTAGATCTTACTGTGGCATTTGATACAGCTGATCATGATATTCTCATTGATTCTCTTAGGGACCTTGTTGGCATTCTGGGCTTAGCTCTCATATGGATCTCTTATTTTAAAGATAGGACCTTTTCAATCAGTTTAGGGAAATATTTTTCTACTGTTGCCCCTCTTGTGTGTGGGGTTCCTCAGGGTTCTATTTTGGTACCAATTTGTTCCCCTTTATATGATCTCTAGGTTCTATTTTTGAGAAATTTTGGATTCACTGTCACTTGTACATGGATGATTCTCAAATTTATTTACTACTGAAATTATGTAAATGTGCCATTCAATCCCTGTGCGAATGTTTAACAGAGGTTAAGTGCTGGTTGCCAAATAACTTTCTCCAACTGAATGAGGATGTCACAGGGTTGTGGTTGTAGTAATTGTGCACAACAAAGGAGTAGAAGAAAATGAGTTTTTAATAAGCATCAACACACTATAAGCATTGAAAATAACATTAATCCAGGACAAATGAGTTACGGAAACTGAGGGCTTATAAAGGGCAGGCAACTAAGGAGCAAACGAGATGATTAAAACAACACAGGTGGAAACTAATGAATGATGATTAACTAAATGAGCAGGAAACGAACCAAATAATGACAGACAGGAACTAAACAGAAACCAACACGTGACAGAGAATAAGACAGATATGATATTATTTTGTAATTAGGGGTGTGTAGAGGATGTTAATGACTGCCTGGGGATGCATCCTGGGGGGAAAATGGTCTAGCATGAGAAATATTGGTGCCATTTTTGACAATTTGACCGGCAGATCAATGCTGTTGTTAAGAATTTTTTTTCCATCTTAGATCAATATATAAATTGAAGTCTATCCTCTCTTTTGGAGAAGGTTGTTTATGCCTTTGTGCGTTTGGATCACTGTAATGTGTTGTATCTGGGTGTGAGTCAGGCTTCTCTCTCTCATTTGCAGCTCGTTCAGAATTTCGCTGCCTGACTTTTAACGGATACTAAGAAGAGAGAGCACAGTACTCCCGTGTTAATCAAACTGTATTGGTTACCCATACAATACAGAATTCATTACAAAGTGTTGTTGTATGTTTTAAGGCTCTGCATGGTCTAGTGCCTGAGTATGTGACTGACTTAATCAGTCTTTTTCAATCCAGTAGATCTATGTGGTCAAATGATCAGTTGCTCCTTATGGTTTTGTGTTCTTTTTTAAAATGTAAAGGTAATCAGGCATTCTCTTTTGCAGCCCCTAGTCTCTGGAATGACCTTACTGTCTGTTAAATATTCTCCTACATTAGGTGTATTTCAGAGTGTGCTTAAATATTATTTGTTTTCTTTAGAATTTGAAAATGCATTGCAAGCTACTGTATGTATTTTATGTTTGCATTCATTTTTTTTTATTAATAATAATAATAATAATAAAGTCTTCATATTACCTGGCGCCTCAAAGCACTCAAGGACACCGTACAGTGGAGTGATAATCATAAAATCAAAACAACATTACTACAACAACAACAACAACTATTGATGGTAAATAATTACAAATTAATCCAAGAAAGCTAATTTAAACAAGTTTTAAGACATGATTTAAAAGTAGTCAGACAGTCACTTTCTTGTATAGATTGTGGAAGAGAATTCCAGAGATTGGGAGCAGCACAACTAAATGCCCTAGACCCCATAGTAGCTAAACGAACAGAAGGTACAACAAGGGAAACAGATTAAGAAGATCTGAGAGTACGCTTTGGAATGTAAATATGAAGCAAATCAGAGAGATATGGTGGTGCAAAATTATGAAGAGCTTTAAAAGTGAGAAGTAGAATCTTGTATTCTACTCGATATTTAATAGGAAGCCAGTGAAGATGGTAGAGAACTGGAGTGATATGCTCGATGGAGGATGTTCTAGTAATTATACGGGCAGCTGAATTTTGGACCAATTGAAGTTTATGAAGGAGTTTGTAAGGTAGCCCAAAGAGAAGAGAGTTACAATAATCAATGCGCGAGGGAACTAGAGCATGTACAAGAATAGCTGTGGAATTTGGTGTGAGAAATGGATGAAGGCGGCTGATATTCCGTAAATGGAGATACGCAGACTAAGTAATATTGTTCACATGCTTTTCAAAAGATAAAGTACTATCGAGGGCGACACCCGACACCTGAGCAGATGGGCAGATTATAGAGTTATCAACAGGAAGTGAAAAACTATTGGATTTTGACAAATTTGATTTGGTACCAACAAGGAGAACTTCTGTTTTGTCAATATTCAGCTTGAGAAAGTTAGCGAAAACCAGGATTTAATCTCTTCTAAGCAACCCAAAAGAGAGGAAGAAAGAAGGGTAGAATTTGGCTTAGAAGACAAATAAAGCTGGTATCGTCGGCATAGCAATGAAAACTGATGCCATATTTCCTACAAATGTTGCCAAGGGGTAGTAAATAAATAATAAATAAAAGAAGGCCCAGAACAGAGCCTTGAGGAACACCAGCTGTAACACGTGAAACGTATGATCTGAAATTTTTAAGTTGAACAAATTGAGTGCGTCCCGAGAGATAAGATCTGAACCAACTAAGAGGGACACCAGTAATACCTATAGAGAGTAATCTAAGAGAACCTGATGAGAAATTGTATCAAAGGCTGCGGTTAAATCGAGTAGAATAAGTATAGTTAAATGTCCAGAATCGGCTGACATCAGGAGATCATTAACAACTTTTACCATGGCAGTCTCTGTACTATGCAAAGGCCAGAAACTGGATTGGAATTTTTCAAACAGGCTATTTTTTAAAAGATGGGAATGAACCTGAGATGCAACAACTTTTTCCAAAATTTTTGAGAGAAAGAGCAAATTGGAAATTGGGCGAAAGTTGGCAAAATCGTTAGGGTCAGCTCCTGGTTTCTCAAGACTTTGGAGTGATTACAGCAAACTTAAAGATGAAGGAACCACATCAGAGGTGAGAGACGAGTGTATAATATCGGTAACTATACCAGAGAGAGAAAATAAACAAGCTTTGACCAGGTGAGTGGGGAGTGGATCTAACTGACAAGTGGAAGACTTAGATTGTTTGATAAAACCTGATCAATAGTTGGATGTTCGAAACTGTAAAATAGAGACAGAAGAGAATCACAGGAAGGTAAATAGAACAGATCAGATGCCACATTATTTTGAGAAGTTAATTGCTGATGAATATTTCCAATTTTAATATTAAAAAAGGTAATTAATTTATTGCATAGATCACTAGAATATAGATGAGAAGGAAGGGTATCAGGAGGCCGTAGGATATTATTTACTGTATTAAACAAGGACCTTGTATTCCCTTCATCTAACCCAATTATATTAGAGTAGTAATCAGATTTAGCTGTTAGAAATGCATTCTTGTAAGAGAGCATATGATCTGTGTACATATCTTTATGAACATTGAGTCCAGTTTTAATGTATAAACGTTCCAGGCGACACCCCTTAGCTTTAAGTTGTCTTCGTTCTGGTGTAAACCAAGGTGAAGAATGAGTAAAATAAACAGTTCGAGTTTTTAAAGGTGCAAGTGTATCAAGCACACTGTGCAGTTCCTCGTTATAATAAGAAACCAAGTCATCTGGAATAGAGAAAGCATTGCTCCTGAAGAAATTGTCCAGTCCATCAGAAAGAGCAGATAGATCAATGTTCTTGATATTGCGAAATGAAATGGAACGACCCATATTGTTTTTTTCAACCATTAAGTTAACACTGAATGATATTAACTTATGATCTGATATGGGCAAGTCTAAAGCATGACAGTTGGAAGGTGTTACACCAGAACAACAAATAAGGCAAGAATATGGCCTTTACAATGAGTTGGAAAATTTACAAACTGCTGTATTCCAAAACTATCAAGGCATGATATAAAATCCCTAGTGAGAGTATTGTTGACATTGTCCATGTGTATATTAAAATCACCCAATATAATACAATTTTGAGATGTAGAACTCAGTAAAGTTAAGAATACAGAAAAATCATTTAAAAAACTAGTATTGCTCCTAGGTGGATGATAAACAGTGACTACAGCAGTAGGAACAGGCCCATTAATTTGTAAAACAGTGGACTCAAATGATTCATACAGAGGCACGTTCGTGAGAGAAACTTTCCACTTCTCATTATAAAGTATCGCAAGCCCTCCACCTCGGCCAGACACGCGAGGTTGACATGTGTAAACAAAGTCAGGAGGAACAGATTGATTAAGTTGCGAAAAATCATGGGATTGTTGCCATGTTTCAGCGAGACAAAGGAAGTCAAACTTACTGTCATTCAGGAGATCATAAATAAGAGGTCCTTTGTTAACGAGCGAATATTAAATAAACCAAAAGTAAGATCAGTCGTACCGGTTTTGATGCTAGTTGTCCTGGTGATATTGGCCAGCACACTGTGGTCGACAGTCCATATTGACTTCTTTGGCAGACGCTGAGTGGACGACCAGAATGATCGTATTGGACCGGTGTCATCGTAGATATAATTCCGTCGTGACTCATGATGTATGTACTTCTGCCGAGGATAGTAGATAATATCCTGGTGAGATTGAAGGGTCAGTGGTGGTTCAGTGAGATGGAATTGCAATGAAAAAAGTTCCACCGCAGTATATTGGAGAATCCTGGTTGTCTGGTTAACCTAATGTCACTGGTTAATGAATAAAAGAAAATATAATCCACATGAAAATTATCTATTTTATCTTTCTCTGTATAGCACTTTGGTTCCTTGTGGGATTGAAACTGCTCTATAAAGTAGAGTTGAGCTGAGAGCTGAGTTGAACAAAGAATTTGACTGAAATGGTTTTATTATTATTTTGTCATTATTTACTATGGGTGGTTCAGTTGCATGATCATGGACTTGACAAATACAAAGTTTGCTAGTTCTTCCTCAACTGCTCATTCTAGCAGCCTTTACTACAAAACTGTGCAACACAAACAATAAAAACCTGTGCACCCCTGATTCCCAACAGTTTCCTATAGCTGTTACAGAAGAGGTCTGACACAACAGGTTAGTTATATACAAAACAGTTTATTTGGTCACAGTGAGTACTGGTGTCGAGTCCGGAGGAAGTGAGGGTGAGGGAAAGGTCTGTGAGAGAGTGCAGAGGATATGGAGAGTGGAGTAATCAGAGTCTTTTGCTTGATTGAGGCTGGAAGGTACCTGGGGGAAGCACACACCTCAGCGATCCGGGAACTAAGAGATACTAGGAGACACTAGGAGGAACACAGGAGGCAAGTAATGCAAGAAGTATTCAAAGGTACTCAATAGCAAAGTCATTGAGTCCTCTACGTGTATACGCTCGGCCACGGGCATATGGCTCTGGAGTGAGCTCTGGGGCTGGAGCCGACGCTGGAGCGAGCTCTGGGGCTGGAGCCGATGCTGGAGCGAGCTCAGGGGCTGGAGCAGATGCTGGAGCGAGAGCTATGGGGCCTAGTACTCCCTGGGCTATGCCTGTGCTTAACTGGGGATCTGGAGCCCTCCCTGGGCTTAACTGGGGATCTGGAGCCCTCCCTGGGCCTAATTGGGGATCTGGAGCCCTTCCTGGGCTACCCTCAGGGACAGGAGCCCTTCCTGGGCTTGACTGGGGAACAGGGTAGCGCTTCCGTGGTGCTGGCACTGGAGGGCGCTCTGGAGGAGCAGGCACAGCAAAGCACCTTCGAGGAGCTGGGACTGGAGCGAGCTGTGGGGCTGGAGCGAGCTCTGGGGCTGGAGACGGCACTGGAGCGAGCTCTGGGGCTGGCAGACGGCGCTTGAGCTCAAAGCAGAGTCTTTTCGCTTGAGTGAGGCTGGAAGGAATCCGGGGGAAGCACACACCTCAGCGATCCGGAAACTAGGAGATACAGGAGACACTTGGAGACGAGGAGACACTAGGAGGAACACAGGAGGTAAGTAATGCAAGAAGTATTCAAAGGTAAGTAGTAGCAAAGTCATTGAGTCCTCTACGTGTATACGAGACTGGACCGTGAGGGTGTCTGAGGTGTGTGCTTTAATGCAGGCTGGTAAAAAGGTGCTTGATTGGTGACAGGTGCAGGTGCTCAGAACTCAGGTGAGGGGGGTTTGGTGGATCTGTGACATCGCAGGGGGCAAGCAGATTTTCTGCACTAATATATAAATATTAATTTATAACTAACGTATAAAATATAACTTTATCAAATTTCACCATCCAGTTAGGCTCATCAACCATAACTCCTTCAAAACCAGCTAGAAACCTTGGAGTTGTGAGTGATGATCAGCTGAATTTCACAGACCACAATGCGAAAAAAACTCCCCAGTCCTGCAGATTTGCCTTATACAACATAAGGAAGATCAGGCCCTTTCTTTCAGAACATAAAACAAACAAAACTCCTTGATTCAAGCTCTTGTTTATCCAGGCTGGACTATTGCAATGCTCTATTGGCAGGTTTTCCAGCCACTTCTATGAAACCTCTACAATTAATCCAGAATGCCGCTGCGAGATTAATCTTTAATGAACCGAAAAGAATGCATGTCAAACCTCTGTTCATCAATTTGCACTGGCTACCATTAGCTGCTCGCATAAAATTCAAGGCATTAATGTTTGACTACAAAACAACCACTGGCTCTGCACCCATTTACCTAAATTCATTACTTCAGAGTAATGTGCCCTCTAGAAGCTTGCGTTCTGCAAGTGAACAACGCATTATTGTGCCATCTCAAGAGGCACAAAACCACTTTCACAGACTTTTACATTAACTGTTCCCTCATGGTGGAATATGACATGACTCAAGCAGGTCAAAAGCAGTTTTGTGCATTTCTATTTATACAAAATAAATGTGTTAAGAAAATAATACCAGAAAGTCATTCGATATATTATAATATAAAACATTTTAAGGTTGTCAATATTGAAAGCTATTACATTCTGAAAAAACTCAAGCGAGGCCACTGCTACTGCAACTCAAGCATGGCATTTATATGATATATATATATATATATATATATATATATATTATATATCAGGGGCATTTCCTCCGAGGAGGCAAGGGAGGCAGTGTCTCCTCTCCTCAAAAGTGGATGAGAAAATAATCGATATTACAAAAATAAAACAACGCAAATATGACTAAATATGAAATTAAAAGTATAAAAGTCATTCATTTTTATAAAGTAACACTGCACCCGCAGCTAAAGTTACAGCGGAGGCTTGCCTCCCTTCGGTCCATTGGCTTTCTACAGATACCCCAAAGCATGCCGTGACTTTTCTGGAGGCTCATTGAGATGAATGGGGGGAAGTCACGTGAGAGGAGGCAATGCCTATATTGCATTATAATTGGATATGATCGGTTATGATTGGTTGTGATTGGTTCGTGTGATAAATCACGCCTCTTGTTTTCGTGCGAGCTCTCGGCCTGAATGATGAAAATGATGGCATTATTGACTAATTATAAAGTAAGTAAACAACTCTCCCGCTTAGATACCACTACTTTGTGTCACGTCAAAATAAAACTTGAAATGGTCTGAAAACGTGATGACGTTTTTAGTGAGCATTCCGCGTGATGAAATGAAAGACATATCTTCGTGTCTGTGGCAGTGTTTACAGAGCTTTTATGATGATGACCATTAAAATAAGTTGACTATTAAAAAGAACAGATGAACATCAGTTCACAAATAAAAAATATTTTTTAACATTTTACAATAAGGTGTCATTTAAAGAGTTAACTAACATGAACAAACAATGAAAATACATTTATTACAGTATTTATTCATCGTTGTTGACATTAGTTAATACAAATACAGTTGCATTACATTGTTAGTTCATGTTAGTTCACAGAGTGCATTAACTAATGTTAACAAGCAACTTTTAATTTTAATAATTCATTAGTAAATGTTGAAATTAACATAAACTAAGATTAATAATGATGTAGAAGTAGGCTATTGTTTTATTCGTAGTTCATGTTAACTAATGAACCTTATTGTTAAGTGTTACCAATATTGGCCAAATTGTACTGCTTTTAGTTATTATTTTGGAATAAATATAAAAATGCATAAAAACACTATGAAATGTATAATTAGTATTAAAAATATTAAATAAAAAAATATAATATTAATAAATACAAATAGAGTATATTGTTTTTTATGTGTTACTTTAGATAAATATGTTTATTAAACAAACAAACAAAACTGCCTCCTCAATTTTAAAACACCACCGCACCCAATGATATATATAGGTAAATAGATGTAAGGAGAAGCATCAGCCCCTCGGAGTGTCCACATGCATGAATCTGGCCCTTTAAAAAAAAATTTGGACACCCCTGGTTTACCAAATGGTGGTCACTACTGCAATCCAATATGGGCCAGTCTACAGAATTGGTCCAAACGGCTGTCCAACAGCCAAAAAAAAACACACATTTAAAAAGTTTTTAAGAATTTGAATATAGAGGTGACTAAGATAATGTTATTATCTATCTGAAACCCACACTAATATTTAAAATAATCGTAAGCTTAAATATATAAAAGCATAATGAGTGGGTACTGTCAATTGGCAGGTGGCGTCTGAACCCAAATTTAACGTATGAATTTCAACTTTTTTTATTTTCACATTTTTTCCATTGTTTAATAGATAGTATTAGATTATATTTTAATTATATATATATATATCTATATATTATAATATATCTATATATTATATATAAAAATATTATATTGATTTATTTTTTAAAGCAGTTAAAATATATATATATTTCATATTTTCTTTGTAAATTATGAAACCTTATTAAAAAAATAAATAAAATGCCCTCATGAACATCAAAACAATTTGTTTAGTCCACTGGCTGAGACTGATTTTAACCACACCCCTAAATTTATTATCAGGAAATATTTGTGTGTCCCACTCTCTCATTAATACAAGATGTGAGTAGATAGGTTCCATCATTTTGAGGTAAATTGTTTTCAAAATGTCTGAAAATCTGTGTGTAACTTTAAGGAACGTCACTACCGAACACCTTTTTTTCTGCAATTAAGCACACTTTTTTCAGTGTTACACCATAGCATTTAGTTTTTATATGTGTACAACTGTTCAATCATTCCCTGGTGTCATTTAAGAAGGGTCCTTACTCTCTATGCCATATCTAGAGACTAGAATATCACATAGAATGTTGACTTTTTACTTAAGCCAGTAATCTAGAGACAACCTAGAAACAACATAACAATACATTAAAACACTTCTCACTCTCTTTCGTCATATGTTTCTCACTTTTTTATTCTGTGGTCTGCTGTTATGACCTCTTTTTATCGGACTGCTTTGCTTTCTCTTATGTCATTGGTGTAACATCTGGTTTGGGATTGAAGTTGAACACCAGTGGGTTTGGAAAACTGCAGCTCCTCGCATTTAATCAGTAAGAACACACTGGAGAGGATTTTAATATGTGGAGTATCAAAAATTATTGTTCTTAAGTATTTTAAAGTAGTCACTATGTCATATGAGTAAGTTGTGTAACAATCACTATATGTTTGCTTGTTTGTCCAGACCCTTTATTTCTAATTATTGTTATCACTAGCCACTGCAGAGGACATACTTGACTCCCAAAATCCTAGTATATTTAACAGAAAGGAAATGCAGAGGTAATAGAGCTGCTGTAATCTGACATTTATGGGAAGGATACAGCAGTCTCTCTGTAACCAAACTGAGTTCTGAGATGGTCAGTGCCTTGATATACAAGATTAAGGCAGTTTAATGAACCCATGGGGCCTGTGAAGAACTTCTAATGGCCCATGTTTTCATCCTACGACTTCCTCCAGCACTCCCTCCAGGGAGGGGGCTTCACAGTACTGCTGGAGCCCACTGATAAAAACTTTGGCTCGGGTTCACAGGCTGCTAGGAATAACCTAGGCCATCCAGTGGCAAACTGTTGCTACCAGCAGTGTGCTGTACCTTGCAGGGCATTAAACATCATGGTATTCTTGGAAAAAGGCAGAAAATGAGGACTGTGATCACCAATTGCTAAACATGTCAGGAGTTTTAAGCCTGCCAAATGGGAAAGGAGAGAGAATGAGCATACCTTTCCAAAGTTTTTCCATTGACTACATCAGCTGGCTTGCACCAACAGGTCAACTGACCGAACGCCACCAGAACAGAATATAAATATCTGTATAGCAATGAAAAGAAATGAAAACCCATGGCTTTGATCTTGTGATTGTACATGGGCAGTCTTGGCCAGTGCTGCTTATGGTGGGTGTGGAGCGTTTTCCCATGTGATTCACACACCTCTTGAGAATATTTCATTCAGAGTGTTTCAGGAAATGTGTCACTAAGAGACTTCTGTGAACAAACAACCGAATCCATATATTTCTCTTGTTTGGCCACACATGAGAGAGTCTCAGCAGAAAGGCATGCTGGACCTTTTTAAGACCCAGAGATTACCAGGCACAGATTCTTTGCAAGCTCCTCCAAGAATTCCTGATCGCTTCCCACGACAGGCTGACCAACGTCACATATACGACAGCAAGCAGGAAGGGGTGGAGAAAATAGGAGGAAGAGAGAGATCTAACTGAGAATAACTGAGAGAGAAGGAAGTAGATATGTAGAGAATGAGCAAAGTAGGGTGAGTGTAGTAAGCCCATGGGACAACAGTGAGATTTGTGATTGGGGTGAAAAGTGCTGTTTTATCCGGTCTAAATAATCATTGCTCACTGACTATATGAAGAAATCGTGTTGTAATAAATTCAGTGCAGTAACTGAGATCATAAATGTGCAAAAAGGGCCTAACTGTTATCTTAGCAAAGATAACATATCATTTAGGTTTTTTTTGTTGTAGTTGTTTTTTTTTCAAAATCCTGACCTTTTTCACCTGTGACCTAAAAAATCTAAATATGACTCCTCCAAGAACTTTCAAGCTATATTCACAAAACATCTATGTATCTAGACACGACCCAGGGGTGGATTGGCCATCTGGCAATTCTGGCAAATGCCAGAGGGGCTGGACCATTTTGTTTAATGTGGGCCGGTCAGATTTTTTCTAAATATAAATAAATAAAATTGTTTTTACGGGCCAACAGCGCATAGGACAGGTTTTTATCGCTTGCACGATTCCTCTATGGTTATAATAATAATAATGTTAATAATAAATAAATGTTAAGCATTTGGCCCAGTCGGCAATGGCCGGCCGCCTGGTCCCGAGATGGGCCGGCCGAACCGTTCAGTCAAAAATCAAGCACGTCATCAGAGAGAGAGATTGCAACACGAGCTAATTTTTAGTAAAAGCTTGATAATGGACCGTAAAAAGGAAAGGTGGTGCAGAAAAACTTTGAGAAAGGAAAAAAAGGGCTTAAGTCTGACGCTGCTAAATGTGTAAAATTAACCGAACTCTTTTCAAAAGGTTTAAATTCGGCTGCTGCAGCGGAGGACATGTTAGTGTCGCAGAGGTAAGAAGAAAACAGAAAATACAGCTAGCACAAGTCATTTTCACACTACTTCTGCCAATTAGCTCATTTTTTTTTTTTTTTTTTTGACAGTAGCCTACATTGTATTAAGCAGTTGTAAGCTTAGCATAGAACCCCCGTATATTTTAAAATGTCATTGCTTCGTGATAATTGGTTAACTTAAGTGTTAATGAGCCTGTTACTGAATTGCATCAGCAGATAAAGTGGGATTTAGGGTAAAAACTGATGTAGGCTACTTGCAATATATTCTAACGCATCAAAAACCTATAGCAATAGCCATAGTACTGTAGACATTTGTAGTGAACTTTTCTTTTAATATTTAGATATTATATATAGTCATATATTAAAATAAAACATTAAGCACGCATACAGTACATACGTTTACAGTATGCAATTAATCCTTAGTTAGGGTGGACTGCAGAGTCAAGTGTCATGGAGCTAGGAAGACACAATGAGAGAGACACACCCTGATACAGATGCTGCTTCTTAATAATGTGGCTCTAATTACTATAATTACTCTTATGATAGGAGACCCTGTGCCTGTGTCACACACCACACACACACAGAGAGACAGAGAGAGAGAGAGAGAGATAGATCACACTCACACACATACTTTACATCACACACACACACAAATGCACATGCAGCACATACTAGCAACACTTCAGCATACTTTAATTCACAAATAATTGTATATCAAAAAGGATTTACTGCTGCTACTATTTATAGTTTTTGCTATATATTCTATTCCCTTTTTTGCTATTATTACTTGTTTGTACTCATGTGTATTCCAATGTTGAGAGCAGTCAGTGAGAAAATATTTTGCTGTAATGTTTACGTCCTATACGGTGTTCATTAACTAGGATGTTGCTGGAATCAGTACAGCCAGAGACCCCTGGTCTTTCAACACCAGTGCTGTGAGGAAGAATGCTACAGTAGGCCAAGCAGAGACAGGGAGGAGTATGGTAGAGGTAGGAAAAACCCAACAGACAGAGAGTGACAACAAAGAACAACATACTGTAGAGAATGACAGTAAAAGCAGACAAATGGCATAAACAGACAGCACACAAACTCTACAACATCCTCAGATTATTTTTCTTTTGTTTTTACTGTGTGTGTAAATTTGTTATAAATGTGTGCTCTTTAAAAAGTAGTAAGCATTGTTTGCCAGACACATACATTAAATGTTTAAATATCTGTTACATATATGGTACTGCTTATATTATTTCACCATCTGTACACAAATGTAAGTAGTGAATCCGTGTGTCCGTGGGTGGGGCTTTGTCGGTGTGGTAATGTGGGCCGGTGTGGCTACAGTGCCAGGGCTCAATTTTTGTCCCAGTCCGCCCCTGACACGACCTGTCAACCACTGAGAAAACATTACATTTACATTTAGTCATTTAGCAGATGCTTTTATCCAAAGCACTTACACATTTGAAAAAAAGACATAGAAGCAGTCGCGTAGCAACGGGTGGCCTGGGCCCACCCACCTGTCAGTCAGGCCCACCCAGTCAGCTGCTTCAGAAGATAGCCTAATCACTGTGAATTCTGTTGCAATAATCACAACACTTTATTTACAAAACTAAATTGTGTTGTTGCTTTTTCTTGTTTGCCATATAATGATGAAGATAAGTTTGTGAACAGCCCCTTTTAGCTACAGCAGAGATCGCTGGATGCCATTATACATGTCCATATTAGGGTTTTCCTGGCACGTCACCTTATTTCTATGAGTCTGTTTTGTGCTTTCTGCGCAAGAGCGCCCTCCGGCTTCGAGTATGAATGAAACTTCCCCGCATATTCCACGCTCAAGGAGCTGAACAGCTCTGCTAGTGCTAATGTTAATTCACATATTTCTCCATCACCAGCAGCGCTCCATTCTCTAAAGGCTACCTCCCCTACACGCCAGTGTACAGGTACAAAAAATCTACATTTTCCTAACGTTAGTTGCAGGGCCTAAAATTAACACTGGCCAAGCACCAAATGCGAGTAAAAATCGTCGTTGGCGAGTATATGTAAGAGTGTCACCCAGCTAACAAAATTACGTGACTGGTCACCAGATTACGTTGCAGTTACGTAACAAAGTTTAGTCACGGTGACGTAACTTGTTACGTCGTGGCAACCGGATAAGTGAAATTCCCAGTTTCGTCGCCACAATGTAACTTTATGACGTTGCCAGTTAGTAACTGCGACGTTGTGGTAACGTCGTGGATCAATAGTTGTGTGCTGGTAATCAGTTGGTAATTTTTATAATTATTTATTTTCTATGGGCGGACATGCAGTAGTATAACCTATACTACTACAATATAATTTATGTTGATCATTTGCCCAAACTAATTTAAAGGCTGTTTCAACAGCTGTAAATGATGAATACAGACTCAAAATTAATTCAGTTCATTTATTGTGAAAAACGCACAAATATGAACAGTAAAATGCACCCAAATTATTAATAAAAACACAGGATGCACAGCGAAATATGAACGAACGCATACAAGACGTTCAGTGCTCAGTATGATTATGAACCGATATGCTAGCGTAATATTTGCTAGCAGACATTTCAGATAATTAAAGAAAGATACCATAATCACAGAGGTATAAATATTAACAAATATAAAGTACTTAAAGTAGACTGTGGGTAATGTTACTTAAATAATCTGTCGCAGTTGTTTAACTTTTTTTTTGTATAATTGATGAGAAACAGAGAGAAATGTCAGACATGTCCTCTCCTCTCCAACAGCTTCCCGGTTGCCATGGTAACTCTCAACGGACACCAGGGGCCCGTTCTTCGTACGTTGCAAACTTAGTTAGCTGGATTTGATTGTTGACGATTTGGCATGATCTTAGATCATTTGGGTCTTCGAAGCTCATCCCGGAGTTTCGGCATAGCACAGGTCCTAGCTTAAAAACCTGCCGTGAGCAGGGCTTATTCATGTAAACAGGATTAGATAGCACCTTTTTAAGCAGAACTGATACTTAAAATCTGTCCACTACCACTGCTACTTTATTACAAGAGTACCCTATTGGTCCAGGGACAATTATTTAAAATAATAATCATTTAATTAACTTAAAGATAATATAATAATGTTGTGTAGTCTTTAATACTATAGACACAGCCAGTTTTACTCACTGAAAGATTTATTCGTCATAAATTTATTACTTTATAATTGTATTCGAGTCTTACACACAAATGTAGAGTCATGCATTAATTTGAGTGACGGCAGATATTATGGGAGTGGCTTGATGGAACTTCAGGAGATGCAGATAACATGATCTTGAACCATAGATCCTGACCGTAAGAAACTTAATTATGCTGTCACCATAACAAATTCTTTTAATATAAAATTAAATTGAAAATATGAATGCCCTAAATTACTACATTGGAAATAAAATGTAAGCCTGTACAAATGTATTAGAAATCTGAATATAATATTGGGAATCGTGTAAACATGTTAATAAAATAACAACCGTGCCTTTCATTGAATCTATTATCCATGTAGGTATTTTGTGCGCCTTGCCTGTTTCCTTTTAAAGGTCCAGAAATTTGTTAAGTTTTTCGTCAGGTGTCTTTTTTAGTTATATGATGTCATTACTTTGCTGTCTTGCCGCCAGCCAATCGCTGTATTGCTGATCGTGGTTTCGAGTATCGCTACATAACCCCTTTTTAAAAACCCACCCATGAACGCGCATTATCTCAGATTACTCAATCCAGCCATACTAATCATCAAGAGCAGGTACGTTCGAAGAACCAAATTAGCCAGATTTTGATTAGCGCGATGATATCATCTTGGATTTGACATTTCATCTCGGATGTAATAAGCGATGTACGAAGAACTGGCCCCAGTATATACATAACAACAGCCACCTTAATATAATAATAATAATAATAATAAATATGGATTTCAGCGTCTTTCCAGAGTTCAAGAACTTTGTTTTATACATTTTATAAACCTATTTATTTGTTATAAATTGTACAAATTATTTTTAAATTGTACAAAGAATTCATACAAATTATTCTATCAGACACAGTTGACGTAAAAGTGCCTCAGGTTTGCTGAGCCAGGATGAGAACGTGCAGCTATGTCAAGCCAGGTGTATATAGTTGGGATAAATGCACGTTCACGGCATTCTTAAACAGACCACGGGATTGATCACAGAATCAATGATGCAAAAATGGATAAAACCTGTGCGGCATACTTCTCGTCCAACTGAGCAACAGCTTCTAATGGAAACATATGAAGAGGTGAAACATATAATATGTAAAAAGGGAAATACAGCTGCTATAATAAAACAAAGAGAAAAGGCCTGGCAGACAATAGCGGACCGATTGAATGCGTAAGTAGTCCAAATAACCAGTGCTCCACTGAAGCCATCATAATTACAATTCAAGGAGTTATTTGTCATTTCCACAAATTAACAGTTGTACACTTTGCCTTAAATGTGACCAGTGGACACGCATGTTACTCATGCAAACACATGTATGATTAATTGCAAACACTTGTCCACTATGCGCATCCATCCAAAAGAACAAGCATGTCTGGCCAAAAAAGCACCTGGCAGCAAGTCAAGATTAAGTAAAAGAACATTTTGCAGGCTGGTAAGTGACTTGATGGGTGAACATTTCTTTACAAATTAGGTGAATAGTGTCTGCTGACATTTTATTGTCTGTATTGATTTCAGCATTAAAAAAAGGCTCATGTATCTGGCACGGGGGGTGGCCCTCCAACCCAAGACTTCACCACAGCAGAGGAGCTGGCCCTGGAGTTGAATAAAGGGAAGCCAGTGATGGAAGGGATCCAGGGAGGGACAGCCACTGACTCTGGCCCAGCAAGAGAAACTGGCCTCTTCATACAAGGTACATTTATTGCCATTCTACTGCACATGGAAAACAATCAAATATTTAGATTTTTTTATGTGGACTGTCTGACTTTGCCTTCCCTTGCAGTGTCTGGTAACACACTTACACTTCTGGAGCCACCAGACTATGATCCGCCGGTGAGTACTCTTTATTAAAATCATAGGCTTGGCACATCCTGTCAAAACTATCAATACAAGTTCTGTTGAATATGGCAGAGGGAAGGCACATCTGCTGCAGTGGAGTGCACTTCTGCCGATGATGAGACGGTGTTGCTGGACTCCAGAAGGCTTGAGGTGTCATGTCAATTTTGTGTAAATTTTTAGTCCATAATGGATAAGTAGTCAGCAATGTGATTCTAATAGAACATATATTTTTAACAGGATCCAGACAATGTGCAGCCTCATAAGCAGCCTAGTAACATAGTGAGTATTGCCTAAAGTAAACCTACATTATGCACAAATCCTGCTGTGCTAATTGATAGGTGTTTTACAGAATTCACAAACTGTCAGACATCTCTACACAATGGATCTTAAGAGACAGATAGAGCTGGCAGAGGGCAAGATCGAAGTTAACAAGAGAAAGCTGCAGGACATGGACCTTGAGATGGAAATTAAACGCAAGTCACTGAGGAAACTGGACTTGGAAATCCAGAAACTAGAGAGAGAAGTGGACTTGGAAATCCAGAAACTAGAGAGAGAAGTAAGTGATTTCAGTTCACACTGCAACCATTACTGCACAATGTATTAATCATCGTTATTTTTTCTCTCAAAAGCTCCAAGCTGACAAGTGATGACAGCAAAATAAAAAAATACAAAAACATTGTGGTCTCGTACCTTTTTCATTAATGTCCGGTACACTATATAGTTATTGATCCAGTGAACTGGAACTAGAATTTGGGAAGATAACCACACAGTGTGTGCTACTAATGCCAAACAAAATGCATGCACACATGAAAGAGTGACATAAATTATGCTTTAATAAAGGATAGGCGAAATCAAAACAAAATTAACTGAAATAATTTGCTATATTGTTCTCTGATGTCCGCGATGTGCTCTGGTTTGATCCAGGTCTCTGTCAGGGCCATGAGGTTTAGTCTTGAACGACTAGTAATAGAAGTAATAAAATCTGCTTTGTTTACAGCAGACTGGCAATTCAAGAGACCAATAGAAAAAGAAAGTAGTGTATTAGTAGACATAGGCAAAGTGCGCAGGTTGTTAGGATTGTGCTGCCTACAGTGTGTGATGCGTGGTTTGAGAGTGGTAGTAATAGTAGGGATATGGAAACACATACTAAAGGTTGGTCATAAAAACTGAAACAGAAGGGAAACATGTAGTAGGAAAGAGAATGATTCAAAAGGGATACTTATGTCCCTTGCCAGTGTCCCTGCTCGGTGGAGTCGAACGGTAGAGTCGATGGTCTTTACACTCTTCGGTCTTCACACGAGGGCTGCCGCGATATACTAAGCTTTTTTATATTCGTTTAACAAAACTCAAAATTAATTCAGCTGGACACACTTTCCTGTTTATCACAACAAGTGGCCAAGCAAGTGCACAACACTGAGAAGGTATCAACAAACAAAAAAAAAAAAATTAAACAGTACGAGACCAAACGCGATTTAAGCACGTCTCCACACAGTAAACAAAACAAGCATTACCTACTGCATTGCAAACCCTAGCAACCACCCAGGACACTGTAGCTACCTAACCACCTAATACCACCCTAGCAGTGCTCTCAAACACTTAGAAGATTTTAGAAATGCTTATCAATATACCCATGAAAAAAAAACTATGCATCTGTCTGTCAGTCAGCTTAATTATAAGGCCTTTTCACACTAGCAAGAGAGCCTTCCACATTAAATTTACAAATGACAGTAAAAATAAGGTGTATTCAACTCTTAAAACAAATAAAACAAAAATTATTACCAAAAGATGATATACCCTACATTTCAATCCCCAGAATTTAATACTCAGTAACTTAAAGGGATAGTTCACCCAAAAATGAACATTTTGTGTTTATCTGCTTACCCCCAGGGCATAAGATGTAGGTGACTTTGTTTCTTCAAACACATTTGGTGATTTTTAACTTTAACCGTTGCAGTCTATCAGTCGTTTAATGCATGGCAGTGGTAACAAAATTTATGAGAGTAAAAAAAACATGCACAGACAAATCCAAATTAAACCCTGCGGCTCGTGACGACACATTGATGTCCTAAGACATTAAACGATCGGTTTGTGCGAGAAACGAACAGTATTTATATAATTTTTTACCTCTAATACACCACTATGTCCAACTGCCTAGTAGTTATAAAGACTTAAAACCATTTTATTAAACCATTTAAAGCTTGAAATAATGATTGCCTGGAAAAAAATGGATGGACAATTTTTTTTATATTAAAATATCTATATGGCAGTACAGTAGTATGTGTTAGTTTTGCCAATGGTATTGAAAATGATTTGTCGTCATGAAATCAAAAATGATCCTACTTACTTTTTTTTAGTGCACATTACTAGTCTTGTGGTGAACACTTAAACCGTGCAAGTCAATACCCTGGAAAAAAAATTGTAGGCCTCTACTTATTTCACTTGAGAAATCACTACTAATCTGTGAGGGAATATTTAGTTTGGGTGACGTCTGATTATTTGTTAATCTAGCCACTGTGCTAAATAAAAACCTTGGGCCCTGGCAGCTTTTAGAGCCTGTCTGTAGCTGGACATACTGTTTTTCCATGCATTTCTAAAAACTTCCAAGTTAGTTTTTCTCCATTTGCGTTCAAGACTACGAGTTTCTTTTTTGAGAGAATGGGTATTACTGTTGTACCGTGGCGCAGTAAGTTTTTCTTTAACCTTTTTCAATTTGTTGGGGGCAACAGCTTCTAATGTATTAAAGAAGATAGTGCCCATATTGCGAGTCATTGTGTCTAGTTCATGTGTATTTAGTTCAAATTCAAGTCCAAGTCTGCTTTATTGTCAATTCTTCCACATGTACAGGACATACACACAGAGAATTGAAATTGCGTTACTCTCAGACCCTTGGGTGCATACAGATAACATAAATACAGATTAAATACAAAATACAACTATACAAATATACAAATAAGGTCAAATGTAAAAATATATATATAAAGCTCAAGGCATATGGCAGATAGAGTGCAACCAGTAAAGTAAACAACAGTGCAGAAATAGTGATTGTAGTGCAAAAATTATTTGTAGTGCAAAAGAGCATATTCAGACTGATTAAAGTGACAGTGTGTGTGTGTGTGTATTTGGGAGCGGGAGAGTCCGTCAGAGGGTCAGAGTCCAGTGGTGCGTGGGGCAAGAGAGGGGATGGGGGGCAAGGTCGGGAGGGAGTTCAACTTCCTGACAGCCTGATGGATGAAGCTGTCCATTAGTCTCTGGTCCTGTCCTGGAACTCCGCGTCTCCTCCCTGATGGCAGCGACTGGAAAAACTGTGTGTCGGGTGTGGTGGGATCACCTGCACTGCGAGGGCTTTGCGGTAGAGACGGTTTTGAAGAGTCCCTGAGGATTGGAGAAGCCACCACGATTCTCCTCATGCTCTCTCGCTGATTGTTCTGTCAGGACGCGTTGTAGGCGCCATACCACACAGTGATGCAGTTGGTCAGGATGCTCTCGATGGTGCTTCTGTAGAAGGTGCACATGATGGGGGGTCGGGGCTCTGGTTCTTCTCAGTTTGCGGAGGAAGTAGAGCCGCTGCTGTGCTTTCTTGGCCAGTGCGGCGGTGTTGTCAGTCCAGGAGAGATCCTCTGTGATTTGCACACCCAGTAACTTGGTGCTGCTCACCCTCTCCACAGTCACTCCATTGACGGTCAGAGGAGCATGCTGAGAGCGCACTCTCCTGAAGTCAACAACAAACTCCTTCGTCTTCTCCACATTCAGAGAAAGATAGTTGTCACTGCACCACCCGGCCAGGCAGCTCACCTCGCTCCTATAGTTTGTCTCACCTCTGTTGCTAATGAGACCCACTACAGTCGTGTCATCCGCAAACATGATAAGGAGGTTGGAGTTGTGTGACAGAGTGCAGTCGTGGGTCAGCAGAGTGAAAAGGAGGGGACTCAGCACACATCCTTGGGGGGCCCCAGTGTTCCGTGTGATGGTGCTGGATGTGTTGCTGTCGACCCGAACTGCCTGAGGTCTTCCAATCACAAAGTCAAGCAGCCAGTTGCACAGCGAAGTGTTGAACCCCAGCTGGACCAGTTTGTGAATGACTGTTGGGGGAATGTGTGGTGTGGTGAATGCTGAACTGAGTCGTGGACAAGCATGCTGCTCTCGGGTGGTCTGGGGGGTGTTTGCGTGTTTCTTTTTTGTCCAGGTGTGGGAGTGCTGAGTGGAGGGTAGTGGCGATGGCGTCATGGTGGAGCTTTGGCGGTGCGCGGGGTATTAAACTGGAAGGGATCCAAGTTCGTGTGGTTGTGTCAGCGGCATACTTATGTGGTGCAATGACTAGCCGTGTCAACGCACTCATGAGGATGGGGTAAGTCAATTGGCGGTAGTCATTGAATCAGGATGGTGCGTCGGATTCTTGGGACTGGAAATGGTGGTACTTTGAAGCCTGTGACAACAGCCTGACTTAGCTCATGGTGAACATGTCTGTGACGACATCGGTGAGGTTCCATCTGCCCAGTCTCTCAGACACGCCCAGAATTGTCAGGACCCTGAGCTTTGCGTTCGTGATCCTGCCGAGGATCTCCTCACGCTTCCGGGGACAGCGTCTCCCCTGGTCGCCGGGAGGAGGTGTATTCTTCTGGGCGTGGTGCTGTTGGTTCCTCAAAGCGAGCGAAGAAAAATAAAAAAAAAAAAATGTTCAGTCATCCGCAGAGAGATTGGTGCTAGTTCACAGAGTGTGGTGGGGGCTTGTAGTCCGTAATGGTCTGTATGCCCTGCCACAGGCTCCGAGTGTCTCTGCTGTTGCTGAAATGATGGGCTATCCTCCTGGAGTACTGACTTTTTGCCTTCCTGATGCCGCGGGAAAGGTTGGCCCTAGCTGTCTTCAAGCCCACCTCATCTCCAGGTTTGAAGGCAGCGTTCCGCGTCTTCAGGTGTCCGTAGACCTCCCCTGTTAGCCACGTCTTCTGGTTGGCCCGGACAGTGATGGCCTTTGTGACTGTTACTCATCAATACACTTGGTGATGTAGGGAGTGACAGTCTCTGAGTACTCTTGGAGTTCTGTGGTGTTATTGTATGTGGCAGCTTGCTTAAACATATTCCAGTCAGTGGTGTTAAAACAGTCTTGAAGAGCCTCTGATGACCCTTCCGGCCACACTTGTATCTGTTTATGAACTGGTTTGGTGACTTTAACGAGTGGTCTGTAGCAGGCATTAGCATGACAGTGATGTGGTCTGATGCACCGAGGTGGGGGAGGGGGAGGGCCTTGTAATCTCCTCTCTGGGTGGTGTAAACAAAGTCTAGAATGTTGTTTCCCCGAGTTGGAAAGTCTATGTGTTTTTTTGGGAACACACTCTTTAAGTCTGCGGGGTTGAAATCCCCAGCCAAGATGAGAAAAACATCAGGGTGGGCTGTCTGCTGCTCACTGATGTGCTTGTACAGTTAATTTAGTGCCTCGCTCCTGTTAGCTGGTTGGTGACTTGGAGGGATGTATAAAGCAACGAGCAGTATGGCTGTATATTCCCTCGGTCGATAGAACGGCCGTCCTTAATAATCATAACCTCCACCATTGGTGTGGCAGTGGTTTGCAGACAGCGGTGGGACACATACCAATACGCGGCACCACAGCATCATTGATTTAAACACAAAGCCCCGCCGGGGTCCTTACATCCCGCTACTCAGCTCTGTCCCGCTCGATAGCATGTCAGCTGATCGAGATGAATATCGCAGTCCGGAACGCTGTTGTTGAGCGATGTTTCCGTGAACACAAAAACACAACAGGCTCTTACAGTTCATAGTAGTCGGATGAAATCCAGTTTATTATCCAAAGTGCGTACGTTAGCCAGTACGATGGTGGGGATAGCTTGCTTGTGTGGGTTAGCCGCTAGCCTATCCCGGATACCTCCGCGTTTACCCCTCTTCTGCTTCCTCTCATGCTGCTTGTGGCGCCTCCGCTGTGGGTGAGATGCAGTAGTGGGGGTCGGTGATGTTGTGGGCCTCCGGAGCAGACCGAGATCCCTCAGCTCTTCGGTGTGCGCAGAGTTTAAGTCTAAAAATGTGGTTCTGCCGACATCGAGGAATATGCGCGCTTGGAAACAAATAGATGCGACGAATGCGTACAAAAACACTGCGACTCACAAGACAAAAAACGCGAAAACACCTTTCTGTCAGGAGAGAGAGAAGCCGCAGCGTGTGAACACGCGTCCGGCATCTGTACATGATATATGGGTAAAGAGAGCAGTTAAGATAAATCAGGCAGTTTATTTGTGAATCTATCTTTGGTGGCTGGAACAATAGTTCTGCCCTGACGATAACGCGGAGCCATGTAGTTAATATTAGTAATACGCAGAATGCACGATACAAGGTAGTGGTCAGTGATATCATCACTTTGAGGTACTATATCTATAGCATTAAGATCAATTCCATGCTATATAATTAAATCTAGCGTATGATTAAACGATGAGTGTGTCTGGTTATGTTTTGCTTGACTCCAAAAGAGTTCATTAAGTCTATAAACGCAAGTCCTATTGCATCATTTGTATTATCAACATGAATGTTAAAGTCTCAGACAATTAGCGCTTTATCAACGGTAATCAATAGGTCTGAGAGGAAATCTGCAAATTCTTTTAGGAAATCTTTATACGGCCCTGGTGGTCTATGCACAGTAGCAAGAGCAAGATATAGGAGAGATTTATTTTGCATATCTGACAGTGTAACATTAAGTAGAAGTATTTTGAATGAGTTAAACCTGTTTCCTGATTGAAAACATTGTCGGCGCGTATTCACTATATATTGATGCAACACCGCCGCCACGACCAGTTTGACAGGGCTCATGCTTATAAAAGTAGCTTGGTGGAGTAGACTCATTTAGATCAATATAATCATTAGGTTTTAGTCAGTTTTCAGTCAAGCAGAGTACATCAAAACTTTTATCTGTGATCATTTCATTTACAATACCTGCTTTGGGTGCGAGTGATCTAATGCTTAGGAGCCCAAACTTTAAAAATTGTTTTTCATTTATTTTACATTTTATTTTGCATTAATCATGATCAGGTTTTTTTCTAGATCCTGCATTAAATTTATAATTTGACCTCACTATTCGGGGAACAGACACAGTCTTTATAATTTGTACAGCGCAAGTACTTCTATCATCTAAGCGGGTAGAACAAAAGCCATCATAGCAGTTATTTGAGAATTGGCTTAAACTTTCTGGCACAGGGGGTTGGTAAGCCCACTGATTTAGTTGTGTTCCTCTTTTGGAAGGCCATACAAAGTAGTTTTGCTTTCACAACGAGCAACACAGCGGCCTAGCGTGAGGGAAGCCCCGGCTTAGCGTGCGCTGAGACCTGGATAGAGTGAGATGAGGCCGGGCTAGCGTGAGCGGAAGCCACAGCTTAGCGTGAGCTGAGGCCGGGCAAGAGTGAGCAGAGGCGGCGGGGTCGAGAACCGACCGAAGGAGCGTCAACCACAGGGATGGTACACAACGCAGCACACAGCGTCTTCACGACATGGCTGCGGCAACAACAAAACTACAGCGAGAACAAAAGTGTGTGCTTTCTTCTGTGCGTGAACATTTGGGCGCTTGCAAATCTTCCCACATATAGGTAGATATGTGGGGGCGTGTTAGAACGAGCCGTTTTTATATCTCTTTGGATTTGAGACTTTTTTAGTCTTTGCAACTTTACAGATCAACTTTATGCACCAAGAGCTTGTAACACAAGAGAAAGGAAAAATTTAAATCGGGGGGCATCATAGACCCCTTTAAAGCAAAAAGTCTACTGAATCTTTTGTGTTCTCGTCGATACGTGGGAAGCGGTCCTAACACTATGATCGTCGTCACAGGCGATGTGCTGCGTACCGTCTCGATCAGGCTCCTGAAGTCCCCCTTCAGTGTCTCTGTCGGGCCATAGTTTTTTTTTTTTTCTTCACTTTAAAAACATCCACTTCACAAAGTATACTAACCAATGTACAAAAGTAGCCTGAACAAAGAATTTTTAGTAGAAGTAAGTTAAATTTAAAAAAATGATCATTTTTAAAATACTCTAAACACATTTACAGTGCCTTGTGAAAATATTCATACCCCTTCATTTTTTCACATTTTGTTAAGTTGCTGCCTTATGTTAAACTGCTTTAAAAAACTTTTTTTCACACATCAATCTGCACTCCATACACCATAATTGTAAAGCAAAAAACAGGTTTTTTTAACATAATTTTCACATTTATTAAAAAAATACCAAACTTACACTTATTCCATAGGCATCTGGGACAGTTGAAATTTTGCTCAGGAGCATTCATATTGCTTGTATATGTTACTACACTTCGAGTGAAGTTAACTTGTGGCAAATTCAATTGAATGGGTATAATTTTGAAAGGCACACACGTCTTAATAAAAGATCTAACAGCAAACCCCAAGGCTGAGGTCAAAAGACTTGTCTTAAGCTCAGAACAGTTTGTTACAGACCACAATCGGGGGAAGAGTTCAGAAAAAAAAAATTCTGCTTCATTGAAGGGTCACAGAAGCATTTAGTCTCTGTTAACCTTAATGGAAGAAGTTTGAAACCACTAGGACTCTTCCTAGAGCTGGCCTTCTGGCAAAACTGAGCAACTGATGGAGAAGGGCTTTTGTTAGACTGGTGACCAAGAACCTGATGGTGACTCTAGTTGAGCTCCATTATCATATATGCAGATGGAAGATACTTACAGAAGGACAAACATCACTGCACCACTCCACCGATCTGGCCTTTATGGCGGTGTGGCAAGACTCAATCCTCTCTTCAGTTAAGACACGTGAAAACACACTTGGAATTTGCAAAAAAAGCACTTAAAGGACCCTCAGACTGTGAGAAACAGGATTCTCTGGTCTGATGAACCTCAGTTCTAAGCATCATGTTTGAAGGAAACCAGCTCTGCTCATCACCTGTAGAGTACCATCCCACAAGTAAAGTGTGCTGGTAGCAGCCTCATGCTGAAGAGCAGTTTTTTAGCTACAGGGACTGAGGGACTCATCAGAATAGAAGACAAGCTCAATGCACCAAAATATAGAAATAACCCAGTCCAAGCATTTCAAATCTCGACTGTGCAGAAGGTTCCCCTTCCAACATGACATGACCCCTAACACCAGCAAGATGCTTATAGAAACCCTTAAATGTCATATTGCGTGGCCCAGCCAATCCTGGTCGTGACCTGAAAATGTGCGTCTGCCCCTATCCAGCCTGACAGAGCTTGAGAGGTGAACAGATGAGGTGAAGAATGGCATATAATTGCCAAATGCTGATGTGCAAATCTTTTGACGCTGATGTGCATCATACCCAAAAAGACTGGGAGCGGTTACGGTTCTTCGCTACATATTAGTTTCAGTGTGTGTCGTAAGTACTTATCAAATTTACTTAGTTCATTGTTTTTATTTTTAATACTTACGAAGTATTTGCAATCCTGTTTTTTGCTTTGTTCGATGATGGTGTATGGAACTAAATAAGAAGATTGATGTGTTGGGGGAAAATACATTACAACGTCAGTTTAACACATAAGGCCGCAACAACAAAATGTGAAAATGAATGGGGTCATTCATTACTTTCGCAAGGCACTGTAGATACTCAAGTATTTGTTCACAACATATCCAAATGTTCTCCCAAAAAAACCCTTTTTTTCCAAAGGGGGGAAATCATTCGAACAACCATTTTAAAATCTGCAAGTTCCCAGCATGCATTGCAGCTTGAAAATGTTTTATGTTAATAATTACTAAAATATTATCATTGTTTTAAACTTTACTGGCTTAATTTATGCTGCTGCTGCCACTGTTAGTTATGGTTCATATTTTTACTGGATT